>MU226013.1:3501237-3516606 GCA_018584345.1 Thuja plicata | reverse complement strand
CTAGCGTCAAAGTATGAGGCATACTTCTTTTCGCACCTGGGGAGTCTGATGCAGGAGCATCCCAGGGTAGTTGGCTATCTTGCATGTTTGGGAGATTTGATGGAGTTGTGTGGACTTATTTTCATGTTTGAGGGATTTTTTTATAGTTGTGTGGACCTACTTTGGTCTTTGGTAATTGGTTTTGATATATTTAATGCAACTTGGCATGGTCTTGGTTGCTTGGCATGGACCGGGAGGAGATCGGCCTTGCTTAGGAATTTGGTGCCTATTACAAGTAATATACGTAATTTTCCACAAAGAGTTAGATAATAAAAATTTTAGGCATTAAATAGGGCCTAGATTTCTACCTACGGTTCAAAGCACGAGTCCTAATTCATCCGGAGCTAGGAGATATCGCGATTTTACTAAGACAACTATTTTGGGCATTTAATTGTTTTTGTTGGCCGACTTGTGGCATTTAATTTCGGTATTTGTATTTAATTTATGTTCAGGGCCGACCTGTGGCTTAGATTGGTATAAGTAGGGGTTGTGGGGGAAGTCTTTATTCATTCATTCATTCATCCTGGAGAAGAGGAAGAGGTAGAGGAACGAGTTTTGAGGAGAGCTAGTGGCTGCGGCTTGGGGGACAAGGGGATTGCTTGGTGGACTTGCGAGCACAAGTTTAGATCTTCCTTGGGCGCTCCTACCAGTGTGTGGATCTGGACTAGCTAGGATTATTCATTCATCTTGGAGAAGAGGAGGTGGTTGTGGAGAGAGTTTTGAGAGGAGCTAGTGGCTGCGGCTTGGGAAACAAGGAGATTGCTTGGTGGGCTTGCGAGCACAAGTTTAGATCTTCCTTGGGTGTTCCTACTAGTGTGTGGATCTGGGCTAGCTAGAGTTTATTTTGGATCTTGCGAGATCTTAAAGAGTTTCTATTGTAATTTCATTGTATTTGGCCGTAACCTGGAAGGCCTTACAGCCGGGCATGTTGGATGAAAATATGATGATTCTATTATGAGTATTTGCATTGTGTGGATATAAATATCGGTATTGTTATTATCTTCTATTGTGTGGATATTTGCTAGGGGCTAGGACATCTCCATCGGGGATTCTCCTGCCTTGCACTGCATCACAACTCTTCATAACATCCTTGTTAGCTCTACTAAGCACACAAGCATAATTACAACCACGCAAGTATAAATTTAATAGATGCAACACTTCATTAAGTCAGCTTCACCAAATCAACTCAAACACCATGATCTTGATGTAATATGATAGGCATATTTAACCAAAGATAGTTAACTCATAACTAACCATGAATATATTCACGCATAACCTAAAGATAATGAAGGAAAAGAAAGAGATATCTATTACTTAAGGAGAACTTTGATCAAATATGAATTAAACTATAGCCTCATGGAAAGGGCTTACCTAGCAATGGTATTTTCCTCTCAAAAGTTAAGACATTATATGTTGAAGCATAAGGTGAAACTAATAGCCAAAATTGACCCATTTAAATATTTACTTAGCAAAACAACCCTAACTAGAAGGATTGCAATATGGTTAATGGTGCTTAGTGAGTTTGACATTGAGTATGTGGATAGGAAAGCAATCAAAGGTCAAGTTATTGTAGATCAATTGGCTGAATATCCTCTAGAATATACACATCCAATTCAAGTGGAGTTTCTTGATTCCGAGATTGTTAATGTGGAAGCTAAGACATGGACTTTAGACTTTGATGGATCTTACACCCAAAATGGTGGTGGGGCAGGCATTCTTTTGATCACACCACAAGGTTCCACAATCCCAAAATATTACAAGTTATTATTTCCTTGTACAAACAACATTGCAGAATATGAAGCTTTGGTCATAGGTATCAAGATGGCCTTGCAATGGAATATCATAGAATTACAAGTCTATGGGGACTCTCAGTTAGTCATCAATAAAGTCAATAATGAATGTAATACCAAGGATTAAAAATTGATGCCTTACAAGAAATTGGTGGGTGAATGGAAAAAGTACTTTGCTTTGATTAATTTTGAACAAATCCCACGGGACAAGAATAGAGTAGCAGATGCAATGGCTACCTTGGCATCTTTGCTTCAAATGCCCGATCAAAATGAGAGATATGAGTTCTTGGTGGAAGAATTGGTTAAACTAGAATTTGACTTACCAGATATAGAAATTATTGCCCTTTTAAATGGACATGACTCACCATGGTATGGACCCATTTATGCCTACCTAAAATACCAAACCTTACCTATAGACCAAACCTGTGCTCAAAAGCAAAATTTCATAAGACAAGCGGCTTGTTATACCATCCTCTCTGACACATTGTATTGTAAGGGTCTTGACGGAACACTCCTTAGATGTCTAGAGGAAGATGAATCAAAATTAGCTTTAAAAGATGTCCACGAGGGGATTTGTGGGTCACATTTGAGTGGTTTAAACCTAGCTAAGAAATCCCTATGCATGGGGTACTTTTGGAAAACCTTAGAAAGAGATGCTTGTCAGTTTGTAAAAGTTTGTGCAAAATTTCAATACGATGGAGACATGATCCATGCACCGGCATAAGAATTACACCCATTTGTCACACCATGGCCATTCTACCAATGGGGTTTTGGTTTGATTGGTATGATTTATCCACCTTATTCCAATGGACATAAGTACATTCGCACCGTAAAAGAGTACTTCACTAAATGGGTTGAGGCTGTCCCTTTAACAACTACAATGGGGAAACAAATTTCCATGTTTATCCTTAATCATATCATTTCCCGATATGGCATTCCTCACGCCATAATCACGGATAATGGAAAATAGTTTAAGAACAAGGATGTAGATGAACTTTGTGACACATTCCATATTACTCATCACTCTTCATCCATTTACTATCCCCAAGGTAATGGACAATCTAAAGCTACCAACAAGAATATCCTCAAAATCCTCAAAAGATCGGTTGGTAAGTCAGGTAGAGATTGGCATCTTCAAATAAATCCAACATTATGGGCCTATAGAACTAGTAATTGCACCCCAATAGGACCTGTACCTTTTTCATTGGTTTATGGGACCGAAGATGTTCTACCTTTAGAAGTTGAAATACCATCCCTAAGAGTGTCATTGCATCGATTAATCATGGATGAAGATTATAGGGTCACCCAACTTCAATAATTGGAATTGTTGGAGGAACACCAAACTCAAGCTTATGATGATTTGAAAGTGTATCAAAATCAAATCTCAAGGAATAATAACAAGCATATTAAACCAAGAACCTTTCAAGTGGGAGATTTAGTATTGAGGGAGAATCCAAAAAATAGGTTGATAGAGAAATAATGGAAAGTGGGAAGCAAATTGGCTTGTTACTTTTGTCATTGTTTCTTCTTTTGGAATGGGGACTTACAAATTGGCCGATTGTGATGGTGATGACTTGCAAGAACCTATCAATAGCATTCACCTTAAGAGGTTCCACACCTGATTAGAGAAAAAAGTATCAGAGGAAAGAGTATCATATGAGTCAGCATCAACTTTGTACATGAGAAAAAGTTAAAATACCAAAAAGGAGAAAAGATCAAAATCCAAAAAAATCAAAAAGTTCAAAAAGCCAAAAACATTGGAAAAGAAGAAAATTTGAAAAATGAGAAAATTGAGAATGAAGAAATAAAAAACATTTGGAAAATCAAAAAATGTTGTCTTGCTGAAAACCTAGCAAAGAGGCTCCTTGATGATAAAAATAACTAAAAAAGAAAAAAAGAAAAATTTCAAAGCAACATTGTTGTATTCTAGGTCCCATTTGCCCTAAGTTTCACATTGATCACATTTCTCATTTGGGGGAAATCATCATGAATTTTGGTACTAAATGGATTCAAAAGTGCACAATTTGTCAATGGGCCCTTGGTCTACTGGTGAAGTTGAATGGCTCACAATGAGCCCACCAGGGATCAAGTCTTTCCAAGTGCAAGGCTCTAACACCATAAGGGATGAGGCTGGGATCGTGCCCCAGGAGAATTTGGCAGCGTGGATGCTCCTCAGTCCTTGGCTCTAAGCCAAAGAGGTTTCAGGCATGAGTGGGCCCGTATCGGGTTCCTAAAATGTCTATGGTGGCCTTCGCTGGTTGGTAGCTCGCAGCCTTCGTGCCTCACTGGGTTGCTTCGCAGGTCTGAATCCTCCAACAAAAAAAAAAAAGAAAAAGTGCACAATTTTGGGTCACACGACAGAAGTAGATTTTCAGATTCAGAGGAGAGATATTTTGGAACCTTTGATGGATATCATTATTCAACCCTAAACAGTTTGATCCTACAACATGATCCTTGAGTTTCATTGCCTTATTTTATCAGGATTAAAAATTTCCACACCCTAAATGATCATCATGTTTGGAATTCTTTTTGAAAATCTTGATACATTTCAAAACACTTGGAATTTTTGATGAGTTTTTCATTGAATTTTTTGATTCATGTCTTGTTAGTTGATCAATGATGTTTCGACTAGATTGGTGATCATTAAGACATGATGTTTTTCTTAACTTTTGTGTGACTATTTTGAGGGATATCATTTAACTTGTGTGAATTCATCTAAGGACATGGTCATCAAAGAACGATCCATATAGGAAGAAGGGTTTACCTTTGTTTGTTCACGCAACATTGAATCTGGTTAAACCGGCATTCATACTTCCATAGTTGGTCATTCAACTAGTGAGGGTTGTACTTGGTTTTGCAAAAAGGTTACCAAATGTGATGAAAGTCATATTCATATCCTTATGATTGCAATGACACCATTAAGGATTGTATGACTCCTAGTTCCACAACGCTCAATGATGAAAATATATTTTTTTTTGCATTTGTTTCGCAAACCTCAAGGACAATTAGTTGCATTGCATTTTTATGTTAGATTAATTGCATTTTTATGTTAGATTAATGGCCTTTATTTTTAAGCATTTTCCAAGTTCAAGGGGGTTCATTAATGTTGGCGTTACATCAATTCAATGGTTTCAAAATATGAGATTATCTTTTGCATTCATAAAATTAGTCATTATTCATTATATATTCATATCAAGAAAAAAGAAAATAAAATAAGCACTAATCATTAGTCATTTATCCAATCATCATTTAGGAATTGCATTTCATAAATAAAGTTGCATACACCAAAATCCAAAAAGATAGTTGCATTCATTTTACCATTGCACTAAGTATTGCATACATATCATTGCATTGCATTATCCATATCTCATGGTAACATCATAAATTCATATATAAATAAGTTGCATTAACATCATTTGCATCCCTCTATCTATGTCATCATCTAAGACATTGCATCCATAGCATAATAAAAGTAAATGCATCATAGAATCATGTAGATTTGCATAAAAGAAATCTCACAAAAACATCATCAAAGGGGAATCAATGGAAGATCATCATAAATAAATGTCCATCATCAAATGTCTATAAAAAATCTATATATCAAAGATACATAAACAAAATGATCCATACATCAAGTCCTAATAAAAAATCCACATGATACATCAATACAATATCTGGATATCATAGATCTCTATCTATCTCATGACCCAGCAGGGGCACCTAATCCATCTCTTGTGATGCCTATACCCTAACCTCCTGCACCATTAGGATCCCTGTCACCTGATCTATCCTGTGTGAAAGGTGGTGCCTGACTAGTGCTAGCATTGGTAGGTAATTGAGATAAAGTAGCCAATAACTATTGCAACATAGTCGTAACATGATCCAACCGACCAGTATCTACAGTCATCCCTGCCTATAATCCTCAAAAATCCTAAACTAAGCTATCCATAATAGGAGGAACTGGAGATTCCTATGATGCTAGACGGGCCTGAGAGGCTTGAGGGGCCTGTGGTGCTAAAGGAACCTATGGTATCACTTGTGTTTTACTACTCTATGGGTCTACCGGAGGATCAACCTGTCTTTGGGGAGATGGAGGTCTTTGTGGATCTTGTACCTGTAATGGAACCTGTAGAGGGACCTACCTACCAACCTAAGCCCATTTGTGTCTCTTCTTAACCCACTCTACACCAAATCTACCAGGAGCCTATCTCTGGGGAGGTGCCTGTCCCTGCACTCACCTCTGTCTAGGCTGACCAAATCCACAACCTCGGCCCCTAACATGACCACCCCGCATCTGAGGTCCTACAACTCTTTGTACCCTAGGAGCCCTTGGTGCTATATGAACCCTCTATCTCTAAGGTCTCCTTCCATCTCCATCACCAACATCATCATCTCTGTCGTCATCATCTGATAGATCACCAACATCAGGAATGGGCTCCGCTGGATATGTGAATCTGATGAACCTATGCCATGAGAACCACTCTCAATACTTAGTGGACATACCTACATCAGCTACATGTGTCATCATATCCCATCTAATATGGCCAAGATTCTCAATCTATGAATAGGAAAACTGATAATCAACCTGAGCTCCCCACATGGATCGCTTTGCCTGTACCCTAGCATAAATTTGCATACCCTAGGGCATATCATGTACTTGGCCATACTAACAAAGCACTCTCCCAAAGAGAAATCTCTCTATACATAGTGGTGATCAACCAATCATCCACTGAGGGGAAAACATATAAGGCAACTCATCATCATCCTCTCGCCATCCCTCACATCCTAAATACGATCTCCATACAACTTGATCAATATTGTCGATAGTACGACGCCAAAACTCAACCTTGCTTAGATGATGCTAGACAAGCATAACATCATACAAAAATGCATATGGATAAACTCAGGCTTGCACTTGTGCCAAGATAGGTCTAGTGATAGGGATATGCTCTAAAGTCCACAACTGTAATAGAACTGCACCTACTGAGATAGATGCACTACACTTGTATACAATCTCATGTAAATCATGGTAAAGTTGGGCCAATACACAGGAACCCCAGTACAATATTCAAGGTTGTGTAATCAAGTCCTCCAATATATGGCCCCATCTAACTGCAAAGCCACGAACTCTCCTATCAGGAAGCAACAACCCTCTGATAACTGCTCCTAGCAATGATGGAAAAATAGGAAATGAAGCAAACTGTGCCCATGTAATGCAACCATTCTAAATGGTTTTGTATCTAAATACCTATCTACATATTCTACCATCATAAGATAAATCATAATATACCCGCTCTCCATGAGTTAGGATCCTCACCAATCTATATACGTCCTCTAGCATGATAGTCATCTCGCCAAGGGGTAGATGGAAAGTTTTATGGTCAGAGTGCCATTGCTTTGCCATAGCTATCAACAAACCTCAATTCAGATGAAACCAAGGGAGATCAAGGAGGAAACTAGGACCACATGTCTCAATCATACATCTCTCAAGAAGAGTCAACTCATCGACTAAATAAAAAATCCAAGAAACCACACCCTGTACTCGCAACTTACGGTAATGTTCCTACATTTTGAAACAAAGTGAATTATATTAGTTCTTTCTATTAGTGGATCATTCTAAGTCAATCAAACACATTAATTCTATCATTGCTCTATTTTGAGCACATCAACCTATTGTTCCTAACCTCTAGATCTTGAGAAGGGATCAATTTTGCATCATTTTAATCAATCTGATTGACATATCAAACATTCATTAGTATGATTTTTTATAATATTCTAAACACTGAGTGACTTAATGGAATCACATCTTCTGGCTTGGAAATCAATCAAGTCATCCAGAAGATCAATTGAAGGCAATCTATCCTATCTATCTCAGGTTTTACTCACAATTCTTTGTACGTGGCACTTGACTAAGGGTACGTGGCTTTTTAGCCCCGCGACATTGAAAATCTCATACGCGACACTTTAAACATTAGAGGCGGTGCTTTACAGAGCATGTGACCTTTTAAATTCCTAGGTGGCTTTCACATTTTCCTAGGTGGCCTTGAAATTCTAGGGTTTCATAGGCAGCACTAAACTAATTGGGTTGCAAAATTTGACCTAACTCCTAGGTAGTTATGGATTATTCCTACGTGGCTTTGTAACACGCAGAGGCCGCTTTTAACTAACCTAGACGGATTTTGAAGTTTCCTAAGTGGCATTTTGCAAAAATATATCTAAAAAGAATTTAAAATTTGTAATAAATGCACTAAGAAGGGTAAAACCACTCACCGGAGGCCCGTAGTCAAGAGGTCTCTGATAACGACATGCTCTCTTGAACCGATTCTCTTGATGACATTAATTTTTCCATTAGTACACTTAGTGAAAACATTGATAGAGATCATAAGTACAAGAATTATTGACAATCAGTGAGCATACCTGACAGAACACAGAGGTCATGAAAAATTCTAACATATGGAATTGACCGATGAACACTGACAAGTATTGCATCGACAAAATGAATAGGACATCACCGATGGGTCAATAACATAACATTGAGAACATCAACGATGATAAAATTTTGAGAACACAACTAAGGGAATAGAAAAGGCATACCCGATGACCAGTTCAAGAAAGGAACACTGAAGACAAAGAAAACCGATCGTCAAAACTGACAGTCAGTTAGAAAACCCACAAATAGTGGATCTAAGTTTTACACGTTAGATAAAGAAATGTAATTCTATTTATAGAGTTTTAATTTGTTTTAAATCATAACTTAAGGGTCAAGAAAGTTTTATGTAAATGTTTTAAAGCATCCTAACGGATCTAAAACATATCTAACTAAAGATCAAGGTCAAGTTGTAAACCTTGGATCTAGAGTTAACTTGTGAAGCATGAATCAAGAATTGAGCTAAAATATAGTATAAATAGATGTTCAAATCAATTGTGAAATGTGAATTCATTATTGTTGATAGCCACAAAGAGCATCTAAGGAGCAGAATCTAGAATTCATGCAAAGTTCAGAAATAGATCACTTCAGTTGTCAAGAACACAAAGAGGCTATCGACGAGCAGATAAATGTATTATTCAATCATGGAAGGATGATTACTTATATATATGAAGCTTTATAGGATTTTTTATCAACAATTAGAGATTGCATACATCATCAGATCAAAGACTTATGTAGTTGCATTCTAACAAGTGCATCACATCTAAAATCCTTTTGTAGAAGGTGGACTTAACCGTTCTTTACAAATCTCTTAACAGAGTGCACACTTAAAAGTGTGGCTAAAGCATCAAATGAAGTAGATCTTAATAGGTCTCCACTGTAATACTCCTAACAGAGCAGATCATCAGAAGTGACCAATTGTAAGCCTTAACTGGCCCCTTCTTATCTGCAGATAGTGAAGTCTTGTGGGTAATAATCCCTACCATAGTTTTTACTACCTAACCAAATTTTCTGTGATATCATATCTTGTGTTATGTGTTATTTATTTTCATGAATGTTTCTTTTATGGTTACATATTAAAGAACTTATGATATGATTACATATACAAAAAGAAAGATGAATAGTTAGATAAGATAATTTACAAACAAATGAGTAAGGGTTAGTGGGATAACCAAGAAAAAGTCTTAGAGGTACTGATTCACCCCTCCCCTCTTAGTCCATCATTCCAATATAATTCCAAAAATTGGTATCAAAGCTAAGTCACTCTCTTGAAAATCTTAAAGACTTGAGAGAAAAGATTGGAGAAAATGGACAAGTTCAGACTAGACATGACTATTGAGAATGAGCAGTTACAAATGCAAATAAACTATGAGCAGTACAAAGAGGCAAGAACAAAACTGAGAAAGTTTCTTGATGAAAGAAATATTATGGCAACCAGGCTAAATGAGTAAGACTATAAAGAATTGGAAATACAAAACTACTTTGAAACAATAGAATCATCAATAAGAAAATCTTTAGACACATCAGTTGAAGAAATTACAAGTCTACAAGAGGTCAATCTACATCTAACAGATCAAATCAAGATGCTACAAATTGGTCAAGAGAGTCAAATGGTGAAAATGATTGATGTCATGAATGATGCAAGAAAATCTGAAAATGAAAGAACACTAGCCATTGATGATAGGAGGAAAATTACAGAGAAACTACAAGAGAAAGAATCAGAGATTCTAAGACTTACTGAGCATCACCATGAGGTTACTAACTAGATTATTCTTATGAGTCAAGAAGCAAATAGATTAAATATAGAAGTCATTGAAAGAATACAGATCATTGGTGAGCTAAGAGAAGAGAACAAAAAATTGAAGCATGAAATCAAAGTCCAAAATCAACACAATGAATTAATTAAAAAGGCTGAAGATAGAAACAAAAGGATGGATGATTTTCTTGATGGACAGAGGAGAGTCAATAACTACATAGGATTAGGGTACAACAAGAAAGGTGAATCTTCTAGTCAACTAGATCAGAGGAATGCTTTCACAAACCCAAGATCCAAGAAGCTGTCATGCAATCACTGTGGTAAACTAGGCCACACCTCAAACACCTACAGAAGAAAAATGAAAGGTATTTCTCAAGCACAATATACTTTTATTGGTAATTTTTATAAATGTCAAAAGAAAGGACACAAGGCACATGAGTGCAGATCCAAAGTGACAAATCCAAAGAGAAAAGCCTATATGAACAAGTACTGTCCTACATGAAAAATGAATGGGCATACACATAAGGAATGCTGGAAAAAGAACAACAAGGCATGGACACCAAAGGAAATTGATAAAATCTACAAACCAACAAGAGTAAGTAACTCATATGTTTGGGACTATAACACACGGGTAAACTATACATCATGTGGAAGGTATGGTCATATTGCTACCAACTGTATGAGAAAATGGACTAGAAGGTCAAGAGGTTGGACCAATCCAGGTATGGGATGTTTACATTGTCATAAGGTTGGACATGTGATAAAATATTTCAAATACCGACTGACAGACACAAGTACACATCCCAATGGAAATACCATTGATGACATCAAAAGAATGAGAAACAAGATGTGGGTAAAAGCCGCAAACACTGAATATTCTAGAACAAGCAATGCAAATGGTGACACCTCATCCAATGGATCTAATGACATCACTACATCTAACTAGATTGCACAAGTAAGTATGGAACTGCATTATGACAAGTTACATTATACATCGGCTCCATTACATATAGTTCATATTGTAATATTAGCATAAATAAAGATGCAATACATTGTTATTTGCTAAAACTATTGAAAAGAAACCATCAGTTATTAGGCACAATTTGCATCAGTGAACACACATAGAAAAGTTAGCACTACTTATAGGAATGTATCAGTAATTACACAAGAAAAGTGTAAACCAAAAAATATCGGTGAACGTTGAATTAACAAAAGCTTTCGCAACCTCACTGGCAATCATCGGTGAAGTCTCTAAAACTGCTAGCAACCCTGATGCTTTGTAGAGACACCGAAGGTGTTATGAATTTCTTTACTGATAAAATCAATCTTTGTAAATTGATGAGTTGGTAAGCATTAATGACAACTTAGGGCTCAAAAAGTATAAAATCCTGATGGGTGAACTCATTTTTCCACCGGCAATTTTTGAATAGAACAAAGCAAACCAGAGTGATTTAAGAGCAATTTGGAAAGTGACCTAGTATAAATCATTGTAACATGAAGCATTCACACTCAAAGGCAATCAAAGAAAATCTATAAGTAATAACACGAATGCACTATTTTATTTGTGAAAAGCCCTAAATTTCTAAAAACAAAATGGCATCGACTTCAAGAGTTGAGAAAATCAAGGTTGACAAGAAAAAATCCTTCAAGCTTCTCAGTAGAGGCACGTGTGATGAACCTAAATACAAGTTACATCCTAAAATAGCTTCACAACCTGATGATTCCAGAGCATTCTCCTGAATCCCACCTAAGGTTTTACTGGTAGAGGATGTAAGGTCCTATATTCACTGTAAGATCTTGGAAATAGGATATCTGGACCTATATAATGCCTATAGAGAATTATGTGATGATGCTGGAAAGCTCAAAGATGAGCACAAACACTTGGAAGTAAAGGGACTCACAAATAAACTATATTTTCCCAAGGTCTTCAAAACAGAATGGATAAAGATTATTCTTTGCAGAGTTCATAACAAGACTCTATGGCTAAATAAGCCAAAGGAAATAACAAAGTATGTTATTCATGCAGTCACGGGTTATCCTACAACCAATAAACCACAAGCTCACAAGAACCCATCTCTGGAAAAAGTGGAAAAATTGACTGGTGCTAAGTCAGATAAAAGAGCACTAAAGGTCAACACCATTACCGACGTAGAGCTAAAGTTTGGAACATGTGTTGTTGGATATAAGATATGTTAGAATACTTTAGAGATAACCGAGAGGGGGGGCTGAATCAGTTATCTGCAATTTTAAATCTTTTGTACTTATTAATCTAGATTGATACAAAGTAAATACACATTCAGATGATACATTACACAACACATGAATTTGGTTACGGGGAAACCAAATGGTAAAAACCCCAATGGGAATTAGTACCCACAAAGAACTATACTATTTATAGTAATCCCTGTTAAAAGATTCTTCAACCCTGTTAGGAGTTGTACAATACAATGCAGTAGTATACTTGACCTGGTTACCCTGTTAGGAGTATTTTACAATAACCCTATTAGGGGTGGAGGACTCACTGTCCAAGGACTCACTATCCAAATGGTGAAGGCTACAACCTTCTGAATATTTGATACACACTATATCAATAGGGTGAACTGTTGTATGTGACACTGCTTGTCTGATCAGTTCTTTTTATGCGCCAATGCTTTAGCCTCTTGTAAAGAAATATAACAATCTAATCTATATTCTAAATGCTTCAACATAAACTCAATATTATCAACATATGATAAATATAGCTCTGCTGTATCAACACTCTGCTCTGCTTGTCAATGTCTGGCTTTCGCAACTTTTATTATCATAAACGACCTTGTATAAATACATACTCCAATTATGAGATCATAGGACATGTTAGAAAACTCTTCATAACATCCTTGTCAACTCTACTAAGTGCGCAAGTATAATTACAACCACGCAAGTCAATTTTGAATAGACACGTCGCTTTACTAAGTCGGCTTCACCAATTTGACCATAACATTGTAATCTTCTTGAAACACGTTTAGCACATTTAGATTAATATGAAAAAATCATAACTTATCATGAATATACACATGCATATGTAGGAGATATGCACAACTCAATTAACATGTTACTTACGTTGGCCTTAAACCGTTAATCGTCCAAAACTGTAACTGTCAATAACAAAATTACATATCTTTACTGAAACATTATATTTGAGTTTGCGTGTATGAACATAGAATAGTAAACATGTCAACAACATGTATCTATCCATGCTGGTCTTCATCTCATCATATTGATAAGTACATATAGAAGTACTACTGTGTATTATATGTTGTCATCAATGACAAACATACAATCAATCAACTGTTCAGAATCAAACCTCCAACAATCTCCCCCTTTGGCATTGATGGAAACATGTGACAAAAACAACTTTTATTCATGGTGTCTTCTTTCTTTTACAATCTTCTCAATATCATCATCAAAGATTCATCTACACTATTCTATTCATGGTTTCTTCTTTCTTTTACAATCTTCTCAATATCCTCATCAAAGATTCATCTACACTGTTCTGTTCATGGTGTCTTCTTTCTTTTACAATCTTCTCAATATCCTCATCAAAGATTTATCTATACTGCTACAGTTATATAGACTATGTATACTCCCCAAGAGTATAAGATCCTTGTACGTGTTCCTTGTTTTTGCTCTTTGTTTGTGTTCTTTGTTTTTAGTATATACTCCCCCATTGACATCAATGGCAAAGGGTGCCATAAACCATTATGCACATGTATTACTCTAGAAGTAGAGTAGTCAACCATTCATCAATCACACAAGACTGATGTTCTTGCTGCTTTCTTTAATCAAACTTAGGAGAGGGAATGACTCCCAACTTCTCCCTTAGATACTCAAAATTATCTTTTGCTAAAGGCTTTGTGAAAATGTCTGCTATCTAATATTTTGTGCTTACATAGTCCAATGTCACTTCCTTGTCTACAACTTTTTCTCTCAGAAAATGGTACTTTATCTTTATGTGTTTTGTCTTTGCGTGCATCACAGGGTTCTTAGACATGTTAATAGTACTAGTGTTATCACAATGAATAACAATAGGATAGTCAACCTGATTACCAAAGTCTTTCACCATCTGCTTGATCCAAACAATTGTTGTATAGTTCAGTGCTGCTGCAACATATTCTGCTTCTGTCGTTGAATGAGAAATAAAATTTTGCTTCTTGCTTGTCCAAGATACCATCCTTTCTCCAAGAAATACTACTCCTCCTGAAGTTCTCTTTCTGCCATCAATACAACCTGCCCAATCTGCATCAGTATACACATGAAGTTGTGTATTCTGTGATTTAGGATACCATAAACCATAGTCTATAGTTCCCTTAAGATATCTGAATATCCTTTTTATCATCATTAAGTGATTATTCTTGGGTTTAGCTACAAATCTTCCAACAATTCCAACTACATTAGATATGTTAGGTCTTGACTAAGTTAGATAAATAAGCTTTCCAATCATAGATTTATACAATGTTTTATTAACTGCTATGGAGTCATCATCTTTTGAAAGTTTACTTCTTGTGATCATAGGAGTACATACAGGCTTGCAATCCTCCATCTTGAAGGTTTTCAATATTTCCTTCACATATTTTGACTGATTAATGAATATTCCTTTATCTGTCTGTTTTACATTCAATCCAAAAAAGTATTTTATAGGACCAATCATACTCATTTCAAATTCATTCTGCATTTCTTTTGCAAATGCTTTACTGAGCTTGTCATTACCTCCAAAGATAATGTCATCAACAAATATGGAAACCAATAGTAATCCATCACGTGTTTCTCTTGTGAACAAGTTGCAATCTGCTGCTCCTTTCTTGAATCCAATCTTGGTGAGATATCCATCTAATCTTTTATACCACGCTCTTGGGGCCTGTTTGAGTCCATAGAGTGCTTTCTTTAGTCTATATACCATCTCTGGTCTATCTGAAAGGTTAAATCCTTCAGGCTGTTCTATGTAGACTTCTTCTTTTAAGTCATCATTCAAAAAATCTGATTTGACATCCATTTGATAAACTTTAAAATCTGTTATTGTTGCATATGCCAAAAATAGTTTTATGGCTTCCAATCTTCTCACAGGGGAAAATGTATCAATGTAGTCTATTCCTTCTTTTTGCGCATATCCTTTACATACTAATCTTTCTTTGTTTCTTATTACTGTATCTTCTTCATTCATTTTGTTTCTGAAAATCCACTTTGTTCCAATCAGATTTTTATCACTTGGTCTAGGAACCAATTCCCATGTGTCATTCTTGATTATCTGATCTAGTTCTTCTTTCATTGCATTTTTCCAATCAGAATCATTACAAGCATCTTCAACACTTAAAGGTTCAATC
>MU226013.1:3485327-3500910 GCA_018584345.1 Thuja plicata | reverse complement strand
CAATCTTAACATGCGTGCTTTCAATTATCTTCTTTAATCTTAAATTGAAACATCTGTAAGCTTTGATTTTTGTAGAGTAACCAAGAAAAATACCTTCATCACTTCTAGCATCAAACTTTCCAACACTTTAATCTCTCTTGATGTAGCACTTACTGCCAAATATTCTAAAATATTTTACTGTGGGTACATTGCCAAACCAAAGTTCATAGGGTGTCTTGTCCACGCCTAGTCTCAATTGTGTTCTATTGATAGTATACACTGTTGTGTTTACTGCATCTCTCTAATAGGTGTGTGCCACTTTTCCTTCAAACATCATGGTGCATGCTATATCAAGTATAATCCTATTTCTCCTTTCTGCAATTCCATTTTTCCGAGGTGTTCTGGGGGTACTCAACTGCCTTTTTATTCCATGTTCTTCACAGTAGTCATAAAAATGGTCAGAGGTGAATTCTCCTCCTCTATCTGATCTTAAACATTTCAATTTTAGTCCAGATTTATTCTCAACCTTAGCTTTGAATATTTTGAACTTCTCAAAGGCTTCTGACTTCTCTTTTAAGAATGCAACCCACATCATCCTAGAAAAATCATCAACAAACAGAATAAAGTACCTTTCACCATAGTATGATCTTGTTTGAGTTGGGCTGCATAAATCTGTATGCACTAAGTCCAACTTGTTTTTAGCTGAGGTCTACTTGCTTCTGAAGTAACTCCTTACATGTTTACCCATAACACATTCCCTGCAAATTGTGTCAACTGGTCTTGCAATTCTTAGTAGGTCTCTAACTGCCTTGACATTACTGATTTTTACTATATTATCAAAATTGATATGACAAAGTATCCTATGCCATAACCAACTATCATCCACCTTTGCAACAAAACAACTTACATCTAAATTAAGCTGAAAAACATCACCTTTTGTTTTAGAGCCTGATGCAATCATGTCTCCATCCTTGTTTAATGATGCACTTGTTGTATTTGAACTCCAAATGATAGCCTTTGTCAAGTGGATGTCCAACACTTAGCAAGTTATGATGTAATCCATCAACATATAGAACATCATCTATCTTATTCTTTCCATCCAGGGTGATGGAACCTCTGCTTATGATAGGTTTAGGATTGTTATCTCCAAATCTAACCATACCACCTTTGTATTTGACTAGATGAACAAATCTATCTTTGTCACTTGTCATGTGGTGTGAACATCCACTGTCAATGATCCAATCAGTTTTGATATCTACTTTGGAGATTAAGGCTAATTCATGATCTTCTTCTTTATCTGCAATGTCCAAATTTTCAGACAACCTTTCCATGTCTTTAAGGGAAACGAATCCAATTTTATCTTCTCCTGAATCTTCATCAGTTACACCTTCTTTAGCACGGTAACATTCCTTCCTATACTTAGGTTTGTAGTCAGATCTGAAATTCTTGACTCTTATGGGACACTTAGATGCAAAGTGACCAATCTTATTACATGAAAAACACTTGAATGGAAGTTGTCCTTCATACATTCCTTTTCCTTTCTTTTCTCTCTTAGAAATCATGGCAATTATTTATTCTAGTTCTTCATCGATTTCTTCATTCTCATTATGACTAGAGATGTGTGAGGATTTCTTACCATGTATTGAAGCTTTGAAGGCTATTTCATTCTTAGGTTCTGTCTTCAATCTTGATATCTCAAATGCAGAGAGTTTGCTGATAAAAGTCTCTCTCTTGAAGTCTTGTGAGAATTGCATAGTTTCTTCTAGAATACTGATCTTGTTTTCATAGTTTGATGTCAAAGTAGTTAACAACTTATCCATTATATCTTCTTCTGATATTTCTCCTCCATTGTTTCTGATTCCAGATACTGCTTCATTTATCCTCTGATTATAAGCTCTAATGTTTTCTTCTGGTAACATCTCAAGACTGTTGTATTTCTTCTTCCATGTCTTCCTGTGTTCATTCTTTGCTTCAACATTTCCTTCAAACATGTCTTCTAAATACTTCCATATGATGTATGCTTTGTCAAACTTCTTGATCTCAAAAAATTCACTGTTAGATAAGGCGCTGATTAGGGATTCTTTGGAAATTGCATTATTGGTAAATGTTTCCTTTTGTCTTTTAGTAGCATCATCCTTTGCAAGGTCTTTCAGAGATGGAATTTCAACCTCTTGTGTGGAAATCTCAAAGATCTCAAATCCAATGCATTGTATATGTGTTATCATTTTGTTCTTCCAATCCAAATAGTTCTCTCCATTGAACTTAGGGTTGTCTTTTTTGAAGTATGACATCTTGATCTACCTTAAGCTGTTAGGCTTCTTTTCCAAGGAAGTTGGCTCTGATACCAATTGTTAGAATACTTCAGAGATAACTGAGAGGGGGGGTGAATCAATTATCTAAAATTTTAAATCTTTTGTACTTATTAATCCAGATTGATACAAAGTAAATACACTTTAGATGACACATTACACAACACATCAATTTGGTTACGGGGAAACCAAATGGTAAAAATCCCGATGGGAATTAGTACTCACAAAGAACTATACTATTTATAGTAATCCCTGTTAAAAGATTATTCAACCATGTTAGGAGTTGTACAATACAATGTAGTAGTATAGTTGACCTTGTTAAGGGTCAGACCCTATTAGGAGTCTTTTACAATAACCCTATTAGGGGTGGAGGAATCACTGTCCAAGGACTCACTGTCTAAATGGTGAAGGCTACAACCTTCTAAATATTTGATACACACTGTATCAACAGGGTGAACTGTTGTATGTGACACTGCTTGTCTGATTAGTTCCTTTTATGCACCGATGCTTTAACCTCTTGTAAAGAAATATAACAATCTAATCTGTATTCTGAATGCTTCAACATAAACATCAATATTATCAACATATGATAAATATAGCTCTGCTGTATCAACACTCTGCTCTGCTTGTCAATCTCTGGCTTTCGCAACTTTTCTTATCATAAATGACCTTGTATAAATACATAATCCAATTATGAGATCATGGGACCTGTTAGAAAACTCTTCATAACATCCTTGTCGGCTCTACTAAGTGCACAAGTATAATTACAACCACGCAAGTCAATGTTGAATAGACGCGTCGCTTCACTAAGTCGGCTTCACCAATTTGACCATAACATTGTAATCTTCTTGAAACACATTTAGCGCGTTTAGATTATTATCAAAAACTCATAAATTATCATGAATATATAGACACATATGTAGGACATACGTGCAGCTCAATTAACATGTTACATACGTCGGCCTTAAATTGTTAATCCTCCAGAACTGTAACTGTCAATAATAGAATTACATATCTTTACTGAAACATCATATCTGAGTCTGTGTGTATGAACATAGCATAGTGAACATGTCAACAACATGTATCTATCCATGTTGGTCTTCATGTCATCATATTGATAAGTACATATAGAAGTACTACTGTGTATTATATGTTGTCATCAATGACAAACATACAATCAATCAACTGTTTAGAATCAAATCTCCAACAAGATATTCCAAGAAAATCGATTAAATAACATATCTAGTACCGCTATGAGCACAACATACTAGATTATCAAATAGGGGAAGAAGATGGATCTTCTAGAGATCCTATTACATCAACTAGAGGAGAACATGTGCATAATAAGGTCTTCAAGGACAAACACTTGTAAGTTTGGTTCCCTCATAATGTGCATATTCTTTTATTTTGAAGAATACTTTCCTTCCATAGGAAAAGTTGTATGGGACACAAGAAAACCCATAACCATTCAGATAGGTGAATTCATAGAATCACTAGGAAGAGATTTTGATAATGTTATGCATGAGTATTTGAAAACCATAAAGGAAGTGCTACAAGAAAGAACTTTATGACATGTAACTGATTAAATGGTTGACTATATTAAGTTGAAGATGATGCAAGACATTAAATTAGTTAATGGAATATATTGTCATTGATGTCAACTTGATATCATCTATATGGTCATATACATAATGCCAAAGAATTTAGAGAACCAATGGAATATAGGTTATGCTTTCAGCAATGCATAAAAGTCAAGTATTGACTAAGTGACAGAATACACCGGCAGAGTGCACACCATCGATAAAGATAGAGATAAAAGTCACAGTGATTCCCGATGAGAAGAAGAAAGTATTTCCCAATGAAGCAGAATAAAAGGATGCCCGATGAGCTAAACTCGGTGTTTCCCGATGAGAAAGATCCAATGATTCCCGATGGATGTAGATCCTAAAGCTAACTAAAGTGACACTGACAGAACTGACAGTTGACACCGGCGTCAAACTACATATTTAACCGACAGAACAGAGAGATCAAAAAATGACAAAATATCTAGCTGGTAGAGCTAAAGGATAGACTTAATTGGTTGTTTTAGTTGTTTTATTCAACCACAGTTAAGTAAGTGATTTAAAGATGATTTACACAGTTGGCAAGAAGATAACTATGAGATAAATCAGGAGTTAAAGCCATAAATCAAATTGGCTAGATTATTTTTCATGCCAAGAATCAAGAATCAAGAACCTAGAATTAATTAATATCATGTCTATTTAAGAGACAAGCATAATTCATTTTCAAGGGTGTGGTGAAGTGGTAGATAAGCAATTAGATACACAGGGGAGTGAATTGATAGAAGATGCTGAAGAGAAACTGATGAAGGATTAACTTCATGTAGTCCTAATCAATCAAGCTGAGGGAGAGCTAAAGAATTCTGCAGACACCAATGGACAAAGAACACAACATCATAGAGCTGAAAGAGTTGAGTACAAAGGAATTATACTGATACATTGATCAAAAAGATATTGTAAGTAAATAGATCTGAAAATTTGTAATTAAGTTGCATTAGAAATAGGTCATTTTGTTTCAGTTTAACCATTGAAGCATTAAGTCTCTTAATAGAGTAGGAATTAATAGTATTTTGTAATTGAGGTATATCCTAATAGATTACTAGAAGGTTGACTCATGATAGTAGCACCGGTCTTAGCTAAAACCTATTGACAGTCTAAGAAGGAGGCTGATTCAAGGATGGTAGTAAGATTTGCATAAAGCCTATTGACAGTCATGAAACTAATTCAAGGATGGTAGTGTAGATGCCAGATACTTAGTGACAACCTATGTATTGAAAATCCTCTAACAAGGTCATAGTTAACAGTGTGTTTGTAACCTTTAATAGGGTTGGCTCCTAACAGGGCTCACTTTAGAAGAGTGAAAATTTGGGGTACCATTCCCAGTGATTTTTTCCCTTAACAAATCTAGTCAGAGACGTTCATCTAGAATAGATAGTGAAAGCAAAAGTGAAGAAGAAGATCTAGATGAAATTGAAGCACTCATGGAAAGAAGAATGCTGAGAGGCAAAGGTAAATACAAAGGTAAGTTACCACTTGTATGTTTTAATTGTAAAGAGATTGGACACTTTGTTGCTAGATGTCCCAAAAGAAAAGATGATAGAAGTGATAACAGATCTTTTGAAAAGAAATTTGACAGAGGAGATAACAAATATTATAGAGGATATCGACGATCAGAAAGAAATGATACCTGAGATTACAAGGTCAAAGGCAAGAAGGCTAGCTATCTAGCTGCTTGCAAAGATGAAGATACTGACACTAAACCAGATGATGATATTGAGATAGTGTTTGTAGCTGTGAAGGATGACTTAGATGAAGATGAAAGGTATGAATAAACTGCGCTCATATCTAAGATCAGTAAAAATGATATCTAGATTATAGATAGTGGTTGCACTCACCATATGATAGGTGAAAAAGAAAATTTTGAAACTTTTGAATACTATAAAGGTGGTACAATAAGAATGGGAAATGATTCTCCTTGTCAAATCGAAGGTAAAGGAACAGTTATGTTGAATAACCTAATTAAATGTGAAAATGCTTATTGGGTAAAAGGATTGAATTATAATTTGTTGAGTGTTTCTCAGCTGAATAATTTAGGTCATAAAGTAGCATTTGAGAACAAGAAGGCAAAGATCTTCAATGAATTAGGAACACTAATTTGTATCATTGAATAGACCAAAGGTAATTTATTCTATCTAAATGATACTAACCCCACTTTCTTGATGACTAGAAATGAAGACATAGGGCTGTGGCACAAAAGGTTGTGTCATGTGAACTTTTATAACATGATGAAGATAAGAAGGAAAAGAAGTGTAAGAGGCTTACCGACGATGATAAAGCTAGATGACATCATGTGCAAGAATTGTCAAAAAGGTAAAATGACAAAGTCTAGTTTCAAAAGAAAAACC
Source organism: Thuja plicata (assembly GCA_018584345.1). Classification (NCBI taxonomy): domain Eukaryota; kingdom Viridiplantae; phylum Streptophyta; class Pinopsida; order Cupressales; family Cupressaceae; genus Thuja; species Thuja plicata. Next base: position 3,494,658 of record MU226013.1, on the reverse strand, counting down.
CATACATTTGATGATATTCTAGAATTAGTCCATACTGATTTATGTGGACTTGTGAGGACAAAGAGATATTATGGAGATAGATATTTTATTCTCTTTGTTGATGATTACTCTAGAATGATGACAGTCATGTTTCTAAAAGAAAAATTTGAAGCATTTAAGATGTTTAAATGGTATAAAGCTATGGTAGAAAAACAAAGTGGTAAGGATCTAAAATGTTTGAGATTAGATAGAGGAGGATAATTTATATCAGATGAGTTCACTAATTTATATAATGAGAATGGTATAAAAAGATAGGTTTCTGCACCAAGAACACCACAAAAAAATGGAATTGCTAAAAGAAGGAACATATCAATAGTTGATTGTGCAAGAACACTAATGATAGAGAAGGACATCACCCAGATCTTCTGGAGGGAAGCTATTTGCACTGCTATCTACACACTTAATAGAGTACAATTAAGAAAGGAATCAAAGAAGACTCCTTATGAGCTATGGGATGGTAAAACACCCAATGTAAGTTACTTCAAAACATTTGGAAGTCAATGTTATGTCTTAAAAGATGAGAGAAATGGAAAAATTGATGCCAAAAGTGATGAAGGCATTTTTCTGGGGTATTCTACCAAAAGAAAATCTTTTAAATGTCTAATCAAGGCTTCTAAAAAAATAGTTGAAAGTGAAAATGTAAAGATTAATGAATTTGCAGAAAAGAATGAGCTGGAAAGCATAAAAGAACCTAAAGAATACAATAAATTTGTATATTGTGAAGGACCCACAACTCTACTCGAGCAACACTGTATAAATCTAGAACAACAAAATGTTGCAACCGATGGTCAGAATGCTATTACCAATGGTAAGAATAATGATCAAGATAATGTGCAAGGTAATGAAGATCAAGCTAATATGCAAATAGTTGTACCTATACTTGCAAGATATGTAAGAAGGAACCATCCAAAGGACCAGATCATAAAGATAAGAAAGCTGGTACAAGAACAAGGAGTAAGTCTTTTAACTCAAATTGCTTAATTTGTGAGTTTGAACCAAAGTCTGTCAATGCTGCACTAGATAATGAAGAATGGATAAATGCTATGAATGATGAGATTGAATAGATTAAGAAGAAAAAACCATGGTCACTTGTACCAAGACCAGATGACAAGAATGTCATCGGTACAAAATGGATATTCAGGAACAAACTGAACGAGAATGGAGAAGTAACAAGGAACAAAGAAAGACTAGTATGCAAGGGGTATGCACAAGAGGAAGGTATAGACTATGGAGAAACCTTTGCACCCATTTCTAGGCTAGAAGGAGTAAGAATTTTACTTGCTTATGCTACACATAAAGGATTCAAAGTATATCAAATGGACGTCAAGTCAACATTACTAAATGGAATACTTGAAGAAGAGGTATACATTGAACAACCAGAAGGGTTTGTAGATCCTGACAAGAGGAACATGGTATGTAGACTTCACAAAGCCTTGTATGGATTAAAAGAAGCTCCTAGAGCCTGGTATGAAAGACTTCATTCCTATCTAATAAGTATTGGCTTCATAAGGACTAGTGAGAACAGTAATCTGTATTTAAAAGAAGATACTAATGCTAACACTTTGATTGCTGAAATATTTGTTGATGACATCATATTTGGAGGCAATGATATGCTATGCAAATAATTTTCTAATGAGATGAGCAAGGAATTTATGATGTCTATGTTTGGAGAGATCAAGTTCTTTCTTAGCCTATAGATCATTCAACAAAGTGAAGGTATTTTCATTACACAGTCCAAATACATCAAAGAGGTTTTGAAAATATTCAAGATGGAAGATTCCAAACCTTTTGGAACACCGATGGCTACTAGATCCAAATTAAAAAAGGAAGACAAGACAACAGAGGTAAATCGGACTCTATACAGATCAATGATAGGGAAACTCATGTATGTTGTACACACTAGACCAGATATTGCACATGCAGTAGGAATTGTTGCCAGATTTTCAGCTAACACCAGGGAATCACATATAACTACTATGAAAAGAATACTAAGATATCTGAAGAATACTGAGGAATTTGTCTTATGGTATAGAAGAGAAGACAAATTTGAACTAAAAGTGTTTACCAATGCTGATTGGGTTGGAAATCTTGATGACCGGAAGAGCACAACTGGAGGAGCATTCTTTATAGGTGACAGACTTGTCACATGGATTAGCAAGAAGCAAGGATGCATCTCTCAGTCTACTATAGAAGTAGAATATGTTGCTGCTACTACAAACTGCTCAAATATTGCATGGATCAAATAGCTGCTGGACGATATGCATATGAAGATTAAAGAACCAGTAGTTATTTATTGTGATAAAACAAGTGCAATAAATATTTCCAAGAATCTAGTCATGCATGCAAAGACTAAACACATTGCCATCAAGTATCATTACTTAAGAGAACAAGTTCAAGAGAAAGAAGTAATACTTGAATATGTGCAATCAAAAGAACAATTGGCTGATATCTTTACCAAGCCTCTACCAAAGGATACATTTGAGTACCTGAGAAAAAGACTAGGGGTCAAAACCATGTCTAACAATTAGTAAAAGGGATTGGATGCTGCATCAACCATATATTATCAGAATATAATTCATGATTGATGCAAGCAGAAGCAGAACTTCAATGCTACATCTATATACAGAAAGGTATATATCAGAACCAAGCACAAACCAGATTGATATTGACAATGGATGAGGGAAATTCAAGGAATATATTATGGAAAAAGAAATTGGTTGACAAAATTTCAACTATTTGTAAAATATTTGTTTGGCATTGTTTTCAAAGGGAGATAATGTTTCCATATTATCATCAGAAATCATTCATTGTCAAAATTACTCCAAACAGGGAGAAATCATATCCAAAGGGAGAGAATTTGTAAAAGTTGCAAACAAAAGACAGAGACATCACAGAAGCATAATAGTCCAAGAGAAAATTAACACTAACATAGGTCACAACACATCAGAAGAAGAAAAAAGAAAGCTGCAAGAATCAAATCTAAGCTTAGATAGAGCTTACCGGCGGTCAGACATTTTATCGGTTATTAGAACAAACTGTTTGGTAATTTGATGAATCTCAACAATTGTATTTCATATTGTATTAGCAATAGTATAGTGTGATAATATATTATGTTTCCATCAATGTCAAAGGGAGAGATTGATAACATGTAAGTCATTAAATGGTTGACTATATTAAGTTGAAGATGATGCAAGACATTAAATCAGTTAATGGTTTGTATTATCATTAATGTCAACTTGATATCATCTGTATGGTAATATAAATAATGCCAAAGAATTCAAAGAACCAATGGAATATAGGTTATGCTTTCAGCAATGCATAAAAGTCAAGTATTCACTAAGTGACAGAATACACAAGCGGAGTGCACACCATCGGTAAAGATAGAGATAAAAGTCACAGTGATGCCCGATGAGCAGAAGATAGTACTGCCCAAAAAAGAAAAATCAAAGGATGCCTGATGAGATAAACTCAATGTTTCCCGATGAGAAAGATCCAATGATGCCCAAAAGACAGAGATCCTGAAGCTAACTGAAGTGACACCAATGGAACTGGCAGTTGACACCGGTGACAAACTACAGATTTGACCAACAAAAAAAGAGAGATCAGAAAATGACAAAATATCTAGCTGGCAGAGCTAAAGGATAGACTTAGCTGGTTGTTTTATTTGTTTTATTCAACCACAGTTAAGTAAGTGATTTAGAGATGATTTACACAGTTGGCAAGAAGATAACTATGAGATAAATCAGGAGTTAAAGCCATAAATCAAATTGGCTGAATTATTTTTCACGTCAAGAATCAAGAACCTAGAATTAAGGAATATCATGTCTATTCAAGAGACAAGAATAATTCATTCTCAAGGGTGTGGTGAAGTGGTCGATAAGCAATCAGATACATGGGGGAGTGAACTGATAGAAGATGCTGAAGAGAAACTGATGAAGGATTAACTTCATGCAGTCCTGATCAATCAAGCTAAGGGAGAGCTAAAGAATTCTACAGACACTGACGGACAAAGAGCACAACATCACAGAGAAGAAAGAGTTGAGTACAAAGGAATTGTATTGATACATTGATCATAAATATATTGTAAGTAAATAGATCTAAAAATCTGCAATTAAGTTGCATTAGAAACAGGTCATTTTGTTTTAGTTTAACCATTGAAGCATTAAGTCTCTTAAAAGAGAAAGACTTAACAGTCTTTTGTAATTGAGGTATATCCTAAAATATTACTAGAAGGTTGACTCATGATAGTAGCACCAGTCTTACCTAAAGCCTATTGACAGTCTAAGAAGGAGGCTGATTCAAGGATGGTAGTAAGATTTGCATAAAGCCTATTGACAGTCATGAGACTTATTCAAGGATGGTAGCGTAGATGCCAGATACTTAGTGACAACCTATGTATTGAAAATCCTTTAACAAGGTTACACTTAATAGTGTGTTTGTAACCTTTAACAAGGTTGGCTCCTAATAGGGCTGAGTTCAGAAGAGTAAAAATTTGGGGTACCAGTCCCAGTGGTTTTTTCCCTTAACAGGGTTTTCACATTAAAATCCTTGTGTTATGTGTGTATGGTTAATTACTTTAGTGTTTTACATTATACATATGCATTTATGGATTTACTGGTATACTTTGCATATTTACTGAGTATCAGTAAATACAGTTTATTTCTTATCGGTTATCAAGGAGAAACAGGACAGACAAGGTAAACCAACAAACAGTTATTTGTTTCAAATATTTCAAAGGCATGCATCTTTCTGGGACTTAATAATTTGAGAAGTATTGAGTAGTGGATTAAATTGGATTAAGTTTTTGAGGCCACTGCTTCACCCCCCTCTCAATTATTACTAATAGAACTAGAATACCAAAAATTCTGATAGAGGAACACCGAGAAGACATATGTTTCATGGTAGATACTGATTTCACATACATACAAGTAGTAGTACCAAGGAAATCATGGCTTTCAAAATTGGAGTATGAAATCAAAACAAGATTAGCTAATGAGTACATTGAGGCACTATTAAATGAACCAGTAGACAAGAAGCTACTAAGATTTGATACCTATAAAGAGGCCAAACAGAAGATTAAAACAAATCTTGTTGTCAAGAAGGCTATAAAGTAGTCAAAAATAATGGTGAAGAATCTGAAAAAGAACTTGAATATATCTTTATACAAAGAAGAAGAAATAAAAGGTGTTAAAATAATAACAAAATAGAGAGAAACAAGAAGTTTTTTAAACCAAAGAGAAAGGAGAAAAGAGATATACCATGAATAAATCAGAAAACTAGGAGCATTCACCAAGAGCAAGACAATGAGACAAGATTTTGAAGGGGGAAAAGCATAAAAAAAAACCCTGTGAATAAATATGAATGGGAAAATTGCCTAAGAATGTGAGAGAGAGAGAATGAGAGCTAAGCTCATACAATGAGTCACTTGAAGTGACGAAGTGCTATAGCTAGTGCTTGTGTTACTACAAAGAAAGAAGAGAACCATCTCTTAAGTAGAGATGGAAGAAGGAGTTTGAAGTGTAACTCCTATGTGCATGTGAGCCACATTCATAAAGTGTGTGCCACTTGTGTTATTTCCTCTTAGGGAGGAATCTAAGGGATACCTTGGTTTATCCCAATTAAATAATACAACCAAGGGATAATACATAAAATGAATTATCCTCACAAGAGGACAAAGTAGGCGTAGGGATTGCATAGGAATCTCCTACTTACATAATGCAAGTAAAGATTAAATTCTAACACCACCCTTTAATCTTTACTTGGGGTTTTACAAAAATCTGCAACTGGATTATCCGTCTTGTAGAAGAGGAGGAAAACTTGTTTTTCTTCACTTTGTGTTGATATTAGGTGATCGTGCAATGATAAGTGGTTGGATCTTGAAATAGGATTCCTTTGATTTTTGTAATGCAAGAGTGTAGGTGTTTGTGGATGTAGGCCCAAATCTTTAGATTGTTCATTGGTACTTGTCCAAGAAGAATCACCTGAATCTACAAAGAAATAAGAATCATGAGGGGATCTCCCATTATTGGGATTTCCTCCTAAAACTGAATCAGTAGAAGCTGAATGTGAATCATCAAATGTAATTTCATCATAACAAGGTTTTGTAGACCAAATGGATTCATTACTAGATACATAATAAAGAATAGACATAGGACAATCCCCATGAATAATATTATCAAGAGGATTAGAGTTTAGAGGAGGTTGGTCCTCCATGATAACCATTTGAGTGTCACAAAAATCATAATCCACTTTGGAGAAAATAGGAACATAATCTCCTTTAATACATAAGGACAATGTGACATGGATAAACGTATTAATAATTTCATCTTCGTGATCTAAAATATTATCCAAAGCAAAATTAGTATTTGTAACATTATCAACCTGCAATATGTTAGCTCCATGAGAAAAATAGAAAGCGAGGGGGTCATCCCCAAGGCAAACATCATCACAAGGGTCATCCCAAACAGGAAAGTTATTCAAAGGATACATAATGTCATAGGGCGGAGTAGAGGTTTGGTGAGTTTGAAATGTATTTTCCAGGACATGCCAAGCCTGATGATCCTCAGTACAATCGGAGATAAGGTAATATAAGTCTAGATTTAATGAGAATCTAATTAGACCAAGCGCTTCCTCATATTTGAACTACCAAGAATCCTGGTTAGCCTGAGGAGCAGTGGCTATTGGTTTCATATTTGGTGAAGTCACAATATCCGAAAGGTGTCAAGTTTTTAAAAAATAAAACATGTGCCACCTCCAAATAGTATAATTGGAATTTGTAAGTTTAAAATTTGGCATTAGTGTTGTCATGATAAATTAACTGAAATAATTTTAAATACAAGTTGTAAGATATAATGAAGAATCCAAAAAACTAATTTAATGTGATTAGTAAATATCAGTATGCCAAAAATATTAAATATACAAATAAATTTAAATTTTTGTTAAAGTGATGAAACAAAATTTAATTACAATTAAATAATAAATTAACAATTGAAATAAGTTTATAATAATAAACTAGAAATGAGTTTAAAATATATAGAAATATATTAAGCAGAAGAAAAGTATTACAGTTTAAACTTTTTTGATAAACAATTTAACAAATTTGGTTATAAAGAATTAAAATTGAATAAATTTATAAATACCAAAGAATAAAATGATGAACCTGCAAAAGAAACGGTTATAATAATGAAACAAAATAATAATAGTAAATTTGCAGATAATAATGATAAAGAAGATGATTAAAACACTAAATATAGCAAAAAAAAAACTGAACAAAGAAATGAAATGATTGACCTGCAATATTCAAAAAAAAGTTAGAGAATATGCAGATAGAAGATATTAATAGTGATATGTTTGTTACTGGCTGCGATAGAAACCTGCAAAAATGAGATACTTTGCCTTTGAAAATAGAATCCTCTAACACCTGTGCAAAGTTAGCAGAGGTATAAGAAAAGTAAAGACAGATTTAAATGATAGAAGATATAGGTCCTTACGGTGAAATGGTAGCCGGGTGAATAGTCTACTTTATTTACTCTTGAGAAAATTGCTGATGGAGACTTTGCTACTCACAGTCGACGACACTTCTACTCTTCATTTATCTCTAACACAAAGTATTATATTGATAATCTGAGATTCAAGAAATCCAATGTTTGAGGGACGCTGCTTATATCGAAGATTAGAGAGGAATATACAAATCATATGATGCTTACCTTCTCTGTGTTTCCTTCTCCCAAAGTGTCTGATACGGTCATGGAGCCCTACAACACTACATTGTTGGTCCACCAGCTGGTGGAGAATGCCGATGAGTGTAAGGTCCTGGACAATGAGGCCCTCTATGACATTTGCTTCAAGACTCTTAGGCTCACAATGCCAAGCTTTGGAGATTTGAACCACTTGATCTTAGCCACAATGAGTGGAGTGACCAGAAAGACAAGGAATTTGCTAAATTCCATGGGAGTTTCTTTTCTGTGTTCTGTGATCTGTTATCTCAACCAGTGATTGCATCCAAGCAAACTGCGTGTAAGTCTACAGGATGAAAGGCTCCAAGGAAACAACTTGCAACCAAGGCTGCTCATAAATCAGCCCCCATGACCAGAGGTGTGAAGAAGCCTCACAGATACCATCCTAGAAGTGTAGCATTTTGTGAGATTCAAAAGTACCAGAAGAGTAGTGAGCTACACAATGGATGAAGGCTGTGCAATGTATAAGATCATGAATAAACTGTTAAAAGCTGTGAAATATATAGAAAAGAATAAGTTGCGCAGAGACCAAGGAGAGAGATGAAGACCAACATAACAAGGAAAAAGATGAAGGATAAGAGCTTAAAAGAAAAACTAAGATGAGCTGGTGGCTGCGCTAGAACCAACAAGGAAAGGAATAAAGCACTAAAATAGACAAATAAACAATAGAATGCAGCGGATAAGTAGATATATATGTATATGAAAAAGTTAATAATAAACAGAGATAGAACAAAGATTGTTAATAAAGATGCAAATAAACCATTAGAATACTATTAAAAATAGATAGAGCAGCTCAACACACATAATAGTTTAGCAATGTAATGCTGCTTAGGTAAAGATAGAGATAAAAAGTTGAGAAGAATCTTAATGTTAATAACTTGATATAATGAATGGCTATGTTAAATGTTGCACAAACACTAAAAGAAAAAAAAACTTCAAAGCATATACAGAATATTGAGGAGAGTGGTCTTAGAAACCACAAACTAAATGCCAAAGAAAGAAATGAAAAACCCGCAGCTGAACTATGAAATATAGATTTTGAAATAAAGATGAAGAACAGAGCCAAGAATGAAAGTCTCCAATCCTGCATAAAAAAAGTCAGTACTATATCCAATAGATAAACCAATAATGTATGCAAAAGATAAATCAGGTTTGGCGGTAAACTAGCCAAACCCAAAAAAAATTTCAAATTTTTCTCAACACTCTCTCAAGAGTCTCCGTTATTGGAGTGCTCCAAGATATGGTAGCTCCTTCACCTGTAAACTCAATCAAAGATTAAACTAACCTACTATGATACCATGATAAAATAATAAAAATAAAGAGAAATAGGAAGTTGTTTAAACCAAAGAGGAAGGAGAAAAGAGATATACCATGAATAAATCAGAAAAATAGGACCATTCACCAAGAGAAAGACAAGGAGACAAGATTTTAAATGGGGAAAAGCATAAAAAAACCCCAGTGAATAAATATGAATGGGAAAATTGCCTAAGAAAATGAGAGAGAGAGAGAGAGAGAGAGAGAGAGAGAGAGAGAGAGAGCCAAGCTCATACAATGAG
>MU226013.1:3468926-3485277 GCA_018584345.1 Thuja plicata | reverse complement strand
CAAAGAAAGAGGAGAATCATCTCTTAAGTAGAGATGGAAGAAGGAGTTTGAAGTGTAACTCCTATGTGCATGTGAGCCACATTCATAAAGTGTGTGCCACTTGTGTTATTTCCTCTTAGGGAGGAATATAAGGGATACCTTGGTTTATCCCAATTAAATAATACAACCAAGGGATAATACATAAAATGAATTATCCTCACAAGAGGACAAAGTAGGTGTAGGGATTCCATAAGAATCTCCTACTTACATAATGCAAGTAAAGATTAAATTCTAACAAAAGGTGAAGAGGAACAAGAGGGTAAGGAGGAAAAGATTGAGGACCAATTTCTCATTGGTGATACAGAAGATAAAAATGAATCAGAGGGAGAAGAGTCTGATTCACCACTTCCTTCACCACCTAAGAAGTCAAGAACAAGGAGTCAAATAGCACAGGATGCAACTTCTTCTGAAATGGTAAAAGGAAAGGTGTATAGAAGGAAACCTGACACACCAATGGAAAAACAACTAGTTAGGGCACTTCCAAAAGGAGGAAACTTGTTTAGACATATGAGGATTTAGAAGACTCAGCTATGGATGAACCTGATGTTGCAAAACAAGCGAAGGAAACAACAAAGGATGCATCACCCACTGAAGACATTGATGAAATATGTAAGTATATTTCTAAAGATGCATCTCTTGGACATCCTAAGATCAAGAAATGGTTAAGATAGGATTCTGTACAATAGAATAAGATCAAAGATGCACTTATTGCTAAGATGTGTAGACACTATTATATCCCACTGCAATTCACTACACGTGATGTACCATAGGAACTATTAAATAGAATATATTCTAGATTCAGTTTTGCATGTCATGAGGAGAAAAGGATAAGAGAACAAGTACTGGTTTATCTTATGCCTCCTAAATAAAAAATAGAAGAAATCAATGAAATCATGGAGAAACATGAGAGTAGTTTCTCACCCAATTTGAGAGCTTATAAATTTATTTAAGAAAAGATTATAGAGCTAGAACAAGAAACCCATGATACATGGAGTAAGATACTCAATCCTAATGAGAAGAGTAGTTATGAGAAGGAAACTATCAATCAGAGAGATAACTCAATAGTTGAGTTAGACAGTGAAGAAGTACAAATAACAGGCCAAAAAAAAATTGACATTATAGATGAAGAATGGTCAAAAGATGGTGATGATAATCAAATACTAGCAAGTCAAATACACATCAGTTTAGAAAATGAAGAATTTTCCAAAGAAGAATTGTCTATAAAAGGTAACTTAACTGATGATATAAATGATGAATCTTGGCTGGAAAATATTGTCAATGACACCATAGGACAAGACCCTGCAGAAGAAATTGAAAAAGATGAAGACATAAATGCTGAAAGGGGCAATAATGATGGACAGAATACACTGACTGACACTGCAACAGTCAATACACCTACAAACATGAATATTTTAATAGATGCTATTGATATTCAGTCAAGTCAGGACAAATCATCTAAGAAAGCTGATAATGTACCCTGTCAGCACTTTTTCTTGCAACACTTACCTAATGATGACAGTATACCTTGTATACTCAGATGCAACCTATTTTAGGCAAGAGAAAGGCTATTATTTCTGCAAAAGGCATTGAAGTAGATCCTGAAAAAGTACAAGCAATAATGGATATGGACATTCCAAAGAATATTAATCAAATGAGGTCACTTCAAGGGAAGCCTAAATCTATACGGAAGTTCATTTATCAATTGGTGGAAAAATGCCATTCTTTCACAAGCTTGCTACACAAGGACAACATCTTTACATGGGATGAGGAATGTGATAAAGCCTTTACATTGTTAAAAACATACTTGATGAATCCACCCATCTTGATGTCACCTATTCAAGGAAAAAATTTATTACTCTATATTTTAGCCACGGAAAAATAGTTAGGAGTTTTATTGGCACAAGAGGATAATGAAGGAAAATAAAGGGCTATCTACTACTTGAATAGAACTTTGATCAAATATGAATTAAACTATAGCTTCATGGAAAGGGATTTCCTAGAAGTGGTATTTGCCTCTCAAAATTTAAGACAGTATATGTTGATGCCTAAGGTGAAACTACAAGCCAAGATTGATCCATTAAAATATTTACTTAGCAAAACAACCCTAACGGAAGGATTGTAAAGTGGGTGATGGTGCTTAGTGAATTCAACATTGAGTATGTTGATAGGAAAGCAATCAAAGGTCAAGTTATTGGAGATCAATTGGCTAATTATCCTCAATAATCTACACATCCAATTCAAGTGGAGTTTTTGGATTCTGAGATTGTTAATCTGGAAGCTAAAACATGGACTTTATACTTTGATGGATCTTACACCCAAAATGGTGGTGGGGCAGGAATTCTTTTGATCACTCCTCAAGGTTACACAATTCCAAAATCTTACAAGTTATTGTTCCCTTGCACAAAAAACATTGTAGAGTATGTAGCTTTGGTCATAGGTATCAAGATGGCCTTAGAATGGAATGTCAGAGAATTACAAGTCTATGGGGAATCTCAAGTAGTTATCAATCAAGTCAATGATGACTATAATACCAAGGATGAAAAATTGATGCCTTACAAGAAATTGGTTGATGATTGGAAAAAGTACTTTGCTTTGATTACTTTTGAAAAAATCCCACATGACAAGAATAGAGCAGCATATGTAATGGCTACCTTGGCATCTTTACTTAAAATGCCCGATCAAAATGTGAGGTATGAGTTCTTGGTGGAAGAATTGGTTAAACCAGCATTTGACCTACCTGATACCCAAATTATTGCCCTTTTAAATGGACATGACTCACCATGGTGTGGACCTATTTATGCCTACCTAAAAGACCAAACCTTACTTATAGACCAAACCTGTGCCCAAAAGTGAAATTTCATAAGACAAGTGGCTCGTTATACCATCCTTTCTAACACAATGTATCATAAGGGTCTTGACGGAATGCGCCCTAGATGTCTAGAGGAAGATGAATCAGAATTATCTTTAACAGATGTCAAAAAGGGGATTTGTGGGTCACATTCTAGTGGTTTAAACCAAGCTAAGAAAATCCTATGCATGGGGTACTTTTGGAAAACCTTAGAAAGAAATGCTTGTTATTTTCTCAAAGTTTGTGCAAAATGTCAATACCATGGAGACATGATCCATGCACCAGCACAAGAGTTACACCCATTTGTCACACCATGGGCATTTTACCAATGGGGTTTTGATTTTATTGGTATGATCTATCCACCTTCTTCAAATGAACATAAGTACATTCTCACTGCAACGGAGTACTTCACTAAATGGGTTGAGGCCGTCCCTTTAACAACTGCAATAGGGAAAAAAATTTCCAGGTTCATCCTTAATTATATCATTTGGAGATATGGCATTCCTCACACCATCATTATGGATAATGAAAAATAGTTTAAGAACAAGGATGTAGATGAACTCTATGACACATTCCATATTAGTCATCACTCTTCATCCATTTACTATCCTCAAGGTAATGGACAAGCAGAAGCTACCAAAAAAAATATCCTCAAAATTCTAAAAAGATCGGTTGGTAAGTCAGGAAGAGATTGGAACCTTCAAATCAATCCAGCATTATGGTCCTATAGAACTAGTATTTGTACCTTGATAGGAGCTACACCTTTTACATTGGTTTATGGGGTCGAAGCTGTTATACCTTTAGAAGTTGAAATACCATTCTTAAGAGTGTCATTACATGGATTGATCATAGATGAGGATTATAGGGTCGCCCAACTTCAACAATTGGAGATGTTGGAGGAAAACCAAGCTCAAGCTTATGATCATTTTAAAGTGTATCAAAATCAAATTTCAAGGAACTATAACAAGCATATTAAACCAAGAATCTTTCAAGTGGGAGATCTATTATGGAGAGAAAATTCAAAAAATTAGGTTGATAGAGAAAAGAAAGGAAAGTGGGAAGCAAATTGGCTTGGTCCTTTTTTCATTGTTTCTTATTTTAGAATGGGGACTTACAAATTGGCCGATTGTGATGGTGATGAATTGCAAGAACCTATCAATAGCATTCATCTTAAGAGGTTTCACACCTGATTAGATGAAAGAGTATCAGAGGAAAGAGTATAAGTTGAGAGTATCAAATGAGTCAGCATCACCTTTGTACATGAGATAAAGTCAAAAATATAAAAAAATGATTAAAGTCAAAATACAAAAAAATTAGAAAGTTCAAAAAGCCAAAAACATTGGAAAAGTAGAAAATCAAAAAAAGGAGAAAATTGAGCATGAAGAAAGCAAAAACATTTGAAAAATCAAAAAATGTTGTCTTGGTGAAAACCTAGCAAATAGGCGCCTTGATGATAAAAAAAAAAATTAAATTAAAATAAATTTAAAAAAAATCAACAAAATCAAAAAAGAGAAAAAGTGCCTTGGTGAAAACCTAGCAATAGGCGCCTTGGTAGAAAAAAAAAAGAAAAAAAGAGAAAGAGAGCAATAATCCCAAGAGGTGAAAACCTGGAAATAGGTGCCTTTTGTCCCTTAGGTCTTCCTAGTTGTATTTGTACATATTTTATTTCATCATCTCATTTGTCCATATCCTCATTACATCTATCATTTGTACATGAGTCATAATAAAGTCTCAAAGCTACATAAGTCATAATAAAGTCTCAAAGCTACATTATTCACATTTATCACTTGGGGGCAAACATCATGAATTCTGGTACTAAACAAATTCAAGAGTGCTACATTTTGGTCACACATCAGAAGAAGATTTTCATATTCAGAGGAGAGATATTTTGGAACCTTTGGTGGATATCATTGTTCAACCATAAACAATTTGATCCTATACCATGATCCTTGAGTTTCATTGACTTATTTTATCAGGATTAAAAATTGTCAAATCTTAACTGATCAGAATGTTTGGAATTCTTTTTAAAAATATTGATACATTTCAAAACACTTGGATTTTTGATGAATTTTTCATTGATTTTTTTGAGTCATGTTCTTTTTAGCTAATCAATGATGTTTCAACTAGATTGGCGATGATGAAGACATGATGTTTTTCTTAACTTATTTGTGATTGTTTTGAGGGAGATTCTTTAACTTGTGTGAATTCATCTAAGGGCATGGTCATCAAAGAACCATAGAGGACATTCATATAAGAAGGAGGGTTAACCTTTGTTTGTTCACACAAAAGGATACCTTGGATATTTAGATTTTCAATTTTTTAATACCAACATCCACTTGCAACATTGAATCTAATTAAACCGGTATTCATACTCCTATAGTTGGTCATTCAACTAGTGAGGGTTGTAATTGGTTCATAGACAGTTACCAAATGAGATGAAAGTCATATTCATATTCATATGGTCGCAGTGGCACCAGTAAGGATTGTATCGACTCCTAGCTCCACAACTCTCAATGATGAAAATATATCTCTATTTTCATTTCTTTCGCAAATGTCAAGGACAATTAGTTGCATTGAATTTTCATGTTAGATTAATTGCATTTTCATGTTAAGCTTAATGGCCTTTACTTTTAGAAAATTTTCAAGTTCAAAGGGGTTCATCATTAATATGGGTTATACATGAATTCAATGGGTTCCAATCATCAATGTGAGATTATCTTTTGCATTCATAGCATTAATCATTATTCATTATATATTCATATCAAGAGAAAAGAAATGAAAAGAAACATTAATCATTAGTCATTCATCTTTCACCAGTTAAAGTTTGCATTTCATAAATTAAGTTGCATACATCAAAAAATGAAAAAAGATAGTTGCATTCATTTTTACCATTGCACTAAGTATTGCATCCATATCATTGCAATGCATAATCCATACATCATGATAACATCAAAAATCATATATAATTAAGTTGCATTAACATCATTTGCATCCATCTATCTATGTCCTACTCTAAGACATTGCATCCATAGCATAATATAATTAAATTCATCATAAAATCATGTAGACATGCATAAAAGAAATCTTATAACAATATCATCAAAGGGGAATCAATGGAAGATCATCATACATAAATATCCATCATCAAATGTCTATAGAAAATCTATATATCAAAGATACATCAATACATGATCCATATATCAATGTCCTGATAAAAAATACATGATACATCAATCCAATATATGGATATCATAGATCCCAATCTGTCTTATGACCCAGCAGGGGCACCTGATCTATCTCCAGTGATACCTATACGTGAAACTCTTGCTCCATCAGGATCTCTGTCACTTGATCTATCCTGTGTGGAAGGTGGTGCCTAACTAGTGCTCGCACTGGTAGGTAACTGAGCTAATGTCACCAAGAACTACTGCAATATAGTAGAAACATGATCTAATCATACAGTAACTACAGTAATCCCTGCCTATAATCCTCAAACATCCTAAACTAAGCCATCCACTATGGGAGGAACTGGAGGTTCCTGTGATGTTGGAGGGGCCTAAGGTGCCTGTGGCACTAAGGGAACCTATGGTATCACCGTTGTCATGCTACTCTGTGGATCTACCTCGAGAGCCTATCTCTGCGAAGATGGAGGTCTCTGTGGAACCTGTCCCTATAATGGAACCTATAATGGAACCTGTCTCACAACCTAGACTCATCTATGTCTCTACCTAGCCCACTCTATACCAACTCTTCCAGGAGCCTATCTCTAGGGAGGTACCTATACCTGCACGCACCTCTCTCTAGGCTGACCAAATCCCCCACCTCAGCCTCTAACATGACCACCCCACATCCAAGGTCCCACAGCTCTCTGTACCCTAGGTGCTCTCTGGACTCTCTATCTCTGAGGTCTCCTACCATCTTCATCACCATCATCATCATCCCCATCATCATCATCAGATAGATCATCAACATCTATGATAGACTCAGCTGGATCTATAAATCTAACAAAGCGATGTCATAAGAACCACTCTCAATACTCAGTAGACATCCCTGCATCAGATACATGTGTCATTAGATCCCATCTCACAAATCCAAGCTGGTCAATCTATGCACAGGTATACTGATAGTCAACTTGAGCTCCCCACATGGATCGCTATGCCTGTACCCTAGCATAAAGTGCCATACCCTAGGGCACATACTGTACTCGGCCATACTGAAGGAGTACTCTCTCGAAGAAAAATCTCTCTATACACTATGGTGATCGACTAATTATCCACAAGGGGAAAACATATAAGGCAACTTGTCATCATCCTCTCACCACCTCTTGCAGCTCAAATATGGTCTCTAAATGACCTAATCAATATCATCAATAGTACGATGCCAAAACTCAACCTTGCCCAGATGATGCTGGACAAGCATAACATCATACATAAAAGCATACAGATATCCTTGGGCTCACACTCATGCTGAGACTAGTTTGGTGATAGGGAAATTCTCCCAAGTCCACAGCTATAGTAAAACCATAGCTACTAAGATAGATGCAGTGTGCCTATATACAATATCATGAAGATCATGATAAAGTTGGGCTAACATATAGGAACCCCAGTCGAATCTCTGAGGATATGCAATCATATCCTCCAATATATAACCCCATCTAATCACAAAGCCACAACCTCTCTTATCTAGAAGAAACAATCCTTCGATGACTGCTCCTAATAATGTTGGAAAGGTAGGAAATGAAGCAAACTATGCCCAAGTAATGCAATCATTCTCAATGGTGTTATCTTTGAATACCCATCTGCATACACTTCCATCATAAACTGAATCATATTATACTCGCTCTACACGAGTCAGGATCCTCAACAATCTGTATACATCCTATGGCATGATAGTCATCTCGCCGAGGGGTAGATGGAAAGTGTTATGGTCAGAGTGCCATCACTCTGCCATAGCTATCAATAGAACTTGATTTAGCTAAAACCAAGGGAGATCAAGCAGGAAATTGAGACCACATGTCTTGATAGTACGTCTCTCAAGAGGAGTAAGCTCATCAACCAAATCAAAGATCCAAGACACTACACCCCATACTCGCAACTTACGGTAATGTTCCTACATTTTGAAACAAGGTGAATTATATTAGTTTTTCTATTGGTGGATCATTCTAAGTCAATCAAACACATTAAATCTATCCTTTCTCTATTTTGAGTGCATCAACCTATTGTTCCTAACCTCTAGATCTTGAGAAGGGATCAATTTGCCATCATTTTTAATCAATCTGATTGGCATATCAAACATTCATCGATATGATGTTTCTAATATCTTAAACACTAACTGACATCATGGAAATACATTTTCTAGCTTGGAAATTCATCACATATTTTCAGACGTTCAATCGAAGGCAATTTGATCTATTTTCAATTTTTCCCATATTCTCTTGGAGGCGGCACTTGGCTAAGTATACACAGATTTTTAGCCCCGTGGCATTAAAATTTTCATACGCGACACTCTAATCATTTGAGGCAGCACTTTACATAGCACATGGCCTTTTAAAGTCCTAGGCAACTTTCAAATTTTCCTAGGTGGCCTTGAAATGATAGGGTTTCATAGGTGGCACAAAAGTAATTGGGTTTTAATTTTAACCTAAGTCCTAGGCAGCTCTGGATTGCTCCAACGCGGCTTTAAAATGCGTGGAGGTGGCTTTTCACTACACTAGGTGGCTCTTAAAGTTTCCTATGTGGTGTTTTGCAAAGCCTTATCTAAAAGCATTAAAAACTTGTAATAAATGCTAACAAATCATAAATAAATGCACTAGGAAGGTTGAAATCACTCACTGGAGGTCCGTAGTCAGGAGGTCTCTAATAACGACATGCTCTCTCGAACCGATTCTCTTGAATAGGGACCACCATCACTTTCAATTATCACAGGATCAGAGCAAAAATCTCAATAGTAAAAGTGAAAATGAATAGTAAATTTGGGGTTTTCAACCTATTTAAGCTATTTTACCCTGATTTTTGAAGATTTTTGACCCAGTTGGACTACATTGCACATTTTTTCATACTGGGGCATCTTCTGACATCTTTTTCAGCATCATTGTTTATCATAAATTAAATCATCTTGGATCTCTTCATCATCGGTTTCATCAAAATTTTGGCATTCACAACATCAAAATGTTTTCATTTCTGAGGGGGCATCATCATATCATCAAAATGGGATTCTACATCACATTTTTTCATCAAATATGGGGCATTAAAAATTCAAACTTTATCAGTGGGGCAATCTACATCAGGGTTTCACATAAATTTCTACATCAGGTTTTGCATCAAGTTTCACATCAGGGTTTCACACCAGATTTTCAAATCAATTAGGTTTTGCATCAGTCAATCAATCAGACATCAGTATCAAATCAATGGTCAAGACATCAAGTTTTCTTTGAATCAATGCACTTTGCACATCAATTCAAAGAGGGGCATTTGTAGACACCTAAAATTGACTAGGTGTCTCTTAATCATCAAAATTCACAAATCGCAGCCAATTGCCCTAAATCTCATCAAAATGGATCAAAATCAATTAAATGGACATTTATCAAGGAAATTGGACAAAATCAATTAAAATCAAAGGATTAAATAATAAAGAAATCAAATAATCAAATTCAAGCCTAAAAGGGATCAATCAAATTATATAATTGATTTTAATTAATTAATTGTATAGTTTTAAATCAAAAATTAAATCCAACCCATTCACCCTTACATGGCTAAATTAATTAAATGATTGAATTAAATAATTCTTAAATTCTTTCAACTCAAATTGATCAACCAATGAGAGTTGAGAATTTTGTCTTCTTGTCCCACCCTTTGAGGACAACCATTTAAATGGTCCCCCCATTTGAAACCATTTGAGGGATCAAACTGAACCAAACACTCTACCCTCTACCCTTCAGAATTTGCTATAAATATAAGCCATTTTCTATGCATTTGATATCCTAGAAATTCAAGTGCAAAGCATCCTTATTATAGGCAATTTGTGAGCAACTTAAAGCATAGTGAGTATTTACATAGCATTTTGATGAATTTTGAGAAGCAATTATTGATTTGAGAGCATGAATCATGAGCATTTGAGTTGAAAACACACACACATCTTTGAGAATTTGAGCTAGATTAAGCATTTTATATCAATTTTTCTTATTCTAGGATTGTCCTTGAGAGAGATTAAGGCTGAGAGCTCTCTTAACAAAGCTTAGATAGGGAACCATGAGATGTCAAGGATTTAATTGCAATTCTTAGATTAAAATTATATTTTATTTCCATAGAATTTTTGTTATTGATCCCAATTTCATGAAGCTGTAATTTCTCACACGACCCTAATTTTGAAGTTTTTTTGACCCGCTTGGACTAAATTGCATAATTTGCACACTAGGACATCTTCTATCATCTTTTTTAGCATCATTGTTTATCAAAAATGAAATCATCTTGGATCTATTCATCATCAATTTCATCCAATTTTTGACATCCGAACATAAAAATGTTTTGATTTTTGAGGGGGCATCATCATATCATCAAACTGGGATTTTGCATCATATCTTACATCAAATCAGGGCCATTAAAAATTCAAAAAAACTAGGATTCTGCATCAGTTTTCACATCAAGTTCTCCATCAGTTTTTACATCAAGTTCTGCATCAGTTTTCACATCAAGTTCTGCACTAGGTTTCACATCAAGTTCTGCATGCAGCTTCACATTGGGATATCAATCAAATTTATAAATATTAGGTTTTGCATTAGTTAATCAATAAAACATCAGTATCAAATCAATGATCAAGACATCAAATTTTGTTTGAATCAATGCGCTTCACACATCAATTCAAAGAGGGGCATTTGTAGACACCCAAAATTGACCAGGTGTTTCTTTAATCATCCAAATTTGCAAATCTCAGCCAATTACCCTAAATCTCATCAAAATGCATCAAAATGGATCAAAATCATTCAAATAGACATTTATCAAGCAAATGGGACAAAATCAAATTAAAATCAAAGGATTAATTAATAATGAGATCAAATAATCAAATATAAGCCTAAAAGGGATCAATCAAAATTATATAATTAATTTTAATCAATTAATTGTATAGTTTTAAATCAAAAATCAAATCTAGCCTATTTGCCTACATGGATAATTTAATTAATTGATTGAATTAAATAAATCCTATTTTCTTTCAATATAATTTGATCAACCAATGAGAATTGAGTATTTTGTCTTCTTTTCTTACCCTTTGAGGGCAATTATTTAAATGGTCCCCCCATTTGAAACCATTTGAGGGATAAAACTCAACCAAGGATCAACCCATGGTCAATTCACTCTACCCCCTACCCTTGGGAATTTTCTATAAATACAAGCTATTTTGAGAGCATTTCATATCCTAGAAAATTTGAATGCATAGCATCATTATTATAGGCAATTTGTTAGTAATTGAGAGCATTTTTTATCATTTTAAGAAGCAAATTGTTGATTCTAAGAGCATAATCATGAGAATTTGAGTTGCAAAGCACACACATCTTGAGAATTTGAGCTAGATTTAGGAATTTTGTATCAATTTTGTCATTCTAGGATTGTCCTTGAGAGAGATTAAGGCTGAGAGCTCTTTCAACAAAGCTTAGTTAGAGAACCATGAGATGTCATGGATTTGATTGCAATTATTTAGGCTAAATTGTTATTTCTTTCCATAGAATTGTAGTTTTTAATCCTAATTTCATGAAGGTGTAAATTTATCACACACACAGTTAAGTCTATTTATAGCTCTTGACAATTAAGTATTTTCTCATTTCTGATCTCTCTATTCTGTCGATCAACACTTCAGTTAATCATCGGTGATAACTGATTGTTCTATCAGTGTGACTTCAGTTTTCATTAGGATCTTTGTCCTTGTCTTTTCTGTCGAGCAACACTGTAATTCTATCCGTCGGGTTACACTGTGCTTTTCTCATCGGGCAACATTGTGACTTTTATCATCAGTAATGTTGTGCATTTTCTTGTCAGGTAACACTGTGACTTTTCTCTTTTACTCTAATCATCGGTGTGCACTCCATCGGGTTATGTAGTCACTTTGTGAATAGTTAACTTATATGCATTACCTAAAGCATAACCTTTGATTCATCGGTTCTTTGAAGTCTTTGGCAGTATGTCCATGACCATATAGATTATATCAAGTTGACATCAATGACAATACAATACATTAACTTATTTAATGCCTTGCATAATCATCAACTTAACATCTTCAAACATTCAATCATTTATAGTTCATCAGCATCAATGTTGGGAAGGCCTTTCCATTTGACAAGGTATTGCATGTATGTCTATTTTTTGGTCTGTTTGAGGACCTTAGAGTCCATAATTATCTATAAATAGACTAGTTTACTAGGAGGTAGATTTGTGACATAGTATGAAAAATTAGACGTGTATGGATTGATTAAGGTACTTGCATAATCATTACCTACATCACCTTTATGAGGGGTTAGACCAACTATATTAAAGATTGGATATATTGACAAGGTAGGGGGAAGAGTGATTTCATAGGAATTTTCACCCATTTTATGAAAAATTTGTGCATGGTCCTAATTTATTCATGTGCAACTTGGAGTATCTTCCCTTAGGTGGCATTTATTTTCTAAGATATGCCTAGAATTTGTCCCCAATCTTATAATGAACTTCTATGCTTCTCTTATCTGCCTGCTCTTTATATTTTTGAATTGTCTGCAGTAACTTGCATTTAACTTCTTCTTGTACTTGGGAAATGAGTTTTTCCAAGTCTTCTCCTTGAGCACTAACTCTAAATTCTAAAGGTAAGTCTACAAGATCCAATGCACCTCTGACATGCAGACCATATACTATTTGGAATGGTGTTTTTTCAGTGGATTTGTTGAGAGAATCATTGAAAGAAAACTCTTCTTGTGGAAGGATTACATCCCAACTCTGATTGTGTTTCTTTGTTAAGAGTCTTAGGAGATTCCCAAGTGATCTATTCACCACTTATGATTGGCCATCAGTTTGTGGGTGATATACTAAACTATAGGTCAAGTTTGTCTCCAATTTCTTATGAAGTGTTTGCCAAAAATGCCCATGCAATTTTACATCCCTGTCTAAAAATATTATTTTGGGTAAACCATGAATTTAGAAAACTTCTTTAAATAAAAGATGGGCAATGTGTGAAGAATCATTTGTGATTTTCCAAGGAACAAAATGCACCATTTTGCATAATCTATCCACAATGACAAAAAAAATATCGAAACCTTATTTTCTTCTAGGTAATCCCATAACAAAGTCCATGGATATTAACTCCCAAAGCCTAGTAGGTATTAGCAAAGGTTGATATAACCCTTGATTGGTAGACACACCATTAGATTTCTAATAGATAGTGCAAACTTCAATAAATTTCTAGACATAATTAGTCATCTTAGGCCAAAAATAACTCCTTTTGATCAAATATATAGTTTTGTCCATGCCAAAATAGCCACCCATGCCACCAAAATGCTTTTACTTTACTATGTTTAGTCTCATTGAACACCTAGGTATGCAAAGTTGAGAACCTTTGAAAAAAAGGCCATCTTGAATGTTAAATTCAAAAATATCAGTATGGTACTTGCCTACAAGTTGAGAACAAACCTCAAGTGCTTCTCCAAAATTTGGATCACCTGCATAAAGATGTTTCAAGGCTTCAATTCCAATTCTCTGAAGTTGTACTTCTTGTATTAGACCAGCCCTTCTACTTAATGCATCTGCCACTTTGTTGGATTTCCCTTTTTGTGTTTAATGGTAAAAGTGTAGGCTTGAAGTTTCTCCATCCATTTTATATGCTTCACACTGAGTTTTTCTTGGGAGTTTAGATAACTAAGGGCATGGTTATCAGTATAAACCATAAACTCTTTAAGGATTAAGTAGTGTCTCCATTTTTTTAAAGCTTGGACCATTGCATATAACTCAATTTCATAGGTAGAGTATCTCTTTTTGGCTTCTTTTAGTTTTTCATAATAGAATTCTATAGGTTTTTTTTCATGGCTCAGAATAGCCCCTATAGCCAAGTTACAATTATATGTTTCAATAGTGAAGACTTTATTAAAGTTAGGCAAGGTTAGAATGGGGTATTGGGCCACTCTAATCTTCAAGTATTGGAAAGCATTATTAGCTACCTCTTTCCAAACAAGCTTTGTTTTTCTTCCACCCTTGATGGTATATAGCAATGGAGTACATATATGACTAAATTTTTTAATGAACTTTCTATAAAATGTTGCAAGGCCATGGAAGCTTCTCAAATTACCTACATTCTTTGGTGGTGGCCAAATGAAAATTTCATTTAACTTTCTAGGATCCATTTTGTGTGTTCTTCTTGAGATGATAAACCCCAAGAAAATGAGCTCCTTCTGCATGAAAAAACACTAGTCTAGATTGATAATCAACTTGTGTTCATGAAGTATTTTTAACCCTTGGTCCAAATGGTTAAGATGTTCTTCCAAATTGCTACTAAATATTGTGATATCATCAAGATAAATAACAACAAACTTACCATTGAAGTCCTTAAAGATTTCATTCATTAACCTCAGGAATGTACTCAGAGCATTGCTTAGACCAAATGGCATAACAAGACATTCATATAAACCATTAGTGGTCTTAAATGCATTCTTCCATTGATCCCCTCATCTAGTCCTAATTTTGTGGTAGCCAAAGCTTAGATGTAGCTTAGAAAATTAACAAGAATTTCCTAGTTGATCCAGTAGGTCTTCCATTATTGGGATTGAAAACCTATATCTAATTGTAATTTTTTTTATGTTCTTGTTATCTATGCATAACCTCCATTTTCCATCCTTCATAGGAGCTAATACTATTGGGACTGCGCAAGGACTGAGACATTTTTGGATGAGTCCTTTCTGCAATATTTTATGAATTTGCCTTGATATCTCTACATTTTTATCATGGGTCATATTGTAGGGTGCTTTATTTGGTAGTGATTCACTAGGGATTAGATCTATCTGATGAGAGACATCTCTCAAGGGTGGGAGGATAGGGGGTAGTTCATTTGTAGTGATTTCTTTGCATTTATTCAACATTAGTTTTACTTCATTTGGTATAGACACTATTTATTTAGACTCTACTTTGTCTTTAGGCTTCATGACCAGGATATAACTCTCCTCTTTAGATTCTTTAAGAGTATTCACCATTTATTTTTTCCCAATCACAATTACATTAGGTTCTTTCTCTATTTTTAGATCAGGTATTGGCTTCATGCTATATTTATTCACATCCCTAACAGTGGTGTAGATGTTCTTCCTACAACTATAAGTGGCATCTATATCATATTGCCATGGTCTGCAAAGTAGAATATGGAAAGCATCCATCTCTACTACATCACATAAAACCTTGTCTTTAAAATCCCCTAGAGAGAATTCTACCATAGTCTGTTTAGTGACTAGTGTTTGTTGTCTTTTTGTGAGCCAAGAGACATTATAAGGGAAAGGATGTGGTGTTTTAGGTAATCCTAACTTATGTACTAGTTCTTTAGAAACTAATTTCTTTGTTAAACCACAATCTATTAAAACATTACACACCTTTCCTTGGCATTTGATCCTTGTTCAGAAAATATTATTTCTTTGGAGTGGTTCTTGAGTGTGTTCCACTTGTAAGAAATCTTGTCGCATCATGAAGACTATCCACTCTCTAGTTTATATTTATTTTTTCTCATCTTGGACCAACAATGTTCTTATTTCTCCTTGGTTATTGTTCCTTTTCTCAGGACATCTTTTTGCATGATGGACCAATTGATTGCAGTTGTAGCATCTTAAGGGTTCGTTAGATCTTCCTCTATCCCTGCCAAATGATCTTCTTCCTCTAAAAAATCCTCTATTACTTGACTCTCCTTGTTCTCTGCCTCCTTGGTTTTTATCCATGGATCTTTCATTTCTATATTTTCCTCTATTCCTTAAGTTTCCCCTTCCTCTAAATTTTTTTTAGTAGTTGTTGCCTCTGCCCCTATTACCTTGTTCTTGTTTCCTTTTGAACTTTTCTTCTACCTTTAATGCCAATTGAAAGTATTGTTGGATTTTAGTGCGGCTGGTTAGACTTATCTCATCTTGTATTGATATCTTCAAGCCTTGCATATATCTTGCAAGCTTTACACATTCTAGCTTTTTCATCTTAGACTTCATAAAAAGCCTCTGGAATTTTTTAGTATATGTTGAGACACTCATTTCCTTTTGTCTCAAACTCATTCTCCTTTTATGGAGTTGGAATTCATATTCCTCAAGGACATATGCTTCCCTAATTTCATGGAAATAAGGATGGAGTAACTGAGAGGGGAGGGGTGAATCAGTTACCACAAAAATAAATCCACAAGTCCTTAGATGTCTTTAATATATATATTACTGTTACTCGGTGAATTAACCTTATATTGTTGTGTAAACATTCACAGTGATTAATATGCATAAAA
>MU226013.1:3357088-3448881 GCA_018584345.1 Thuja plicata | reverse complement strand
TATTGCTCATTTATTTTTCAAAGAAATAGTTAGAGTTCATGGTTTGCCAGTAAACATAGTGTCTGATAGAGATGTCAAATTTATGGGTCATTTTTGGAAAACTTTATGGAGAAGATTGGGAACTAATTTGTCCCACAGTTCTGCGTATCACCCTCAAACAGATGGTCAAACAAAAGTGATCAATAGAGTGTTGGGAAATTTTCTTAGATGCTTGACAAAGGAATATGGACAAGCATGGGATCAAGTGTTATCACAAGCAGAATTTTCTTATAATGATAGTGTTAACAGAACTACAGGAAAGAGCCCATTTCAGATTGTCTATGGAATACATCCAAGAGGAGTTTGTGAACTCAGAGAACTAAAAGGACAAGGAGTAGTAAGTGGACATGCTGATGATTTTGCACAGTCCATGAAGGAGATCCATGATCAAGTAAAGAAGAGTCTGATTCAGTCAAATCAGAAATTGAAAGGAAAAGTAGATGAAGGAAGGAGAGAAGTCCAATTTCAAATTGGAGATCTGGTCATGGTACATCTGAACAAAGCCAGATTATAGAAGGGGATACCTACTAAGTTACAAATGAGGAGAATAGGTCCCTGTAAAATTTTGGAAAAATATGGGCAGAATGCCTATAAAATTGATTTGCCTAACCATTTAGATATCTCACCTATTTTTAATGTGTAGGATTTGATTCCATACAAAGGACCAGTGCTCCCTGAGGACATTCAACAGAAGGAGATAGGACAAGATGTTCAAGACATCCAGATGAAGCCTAAGTCCAAGTTGCAGGTAGAGAAAATTTTGGATTCCAGAATTCAGAAGACAACCAGACGTAGGATATACAGAGAATACCTAGTAAAGTGGTCAGGGTTACCAGAGGCAGAAGCTACATGGTTGGACGACGCAGAATGCAGAAGACATGGAATTGGTTCGGCATTGCTGCCGACCAGTTCAAGCTGAAAATTTTTTCATCTCAGAGAGGGGGGGAGTATGGTGCAGAGCACCCTAGGGTTTATCCCAAAACCCTATCCCCAACATTTTGAACAAGTTTTGAAATAGTTCTTTCAATGAGCAAGTCATGTTTTGATTAGTCGCTCAATCGCGCAGTAGCAGAGAGCAGCCAAAAGAATGCATCGCACACTTGCGAGCTAGTTATGTTTTAAGTCTGATAGTGCGTGAGTGTGCGACGAGGTACTAGTCACTCAGTCATAGACAACTAGTAGGAAAAAGAGTGTGCGACAACGCGACGAGGAGCTCATCACCCAGTCGCAAGTCAATTCGTAGTCAGAGAAAATGCATAGCGAGTGCGCGATGGGTGTTCAATCGCTCAGTCACGAAGACAGACAGTTCAGTCTGGGTGTGCGAGTGAGCAACACCTAATGCATCACCAAGTCGCCGGTGAATCGCTAAGTAATGAAAAAGCATGACGAGTGCGCGACGAGCAGTAATCACTCAATCGCCAGGAAAAGATTAGCTCGGGAAGAGAAGGGGCGAGCGCGCGACTTGAGCTCATCGCTCAGTCGCAGAGTAGAAAGCAGCTCAAGTAGAAATAGAGCGAGTGCGCGACTGAACGTATCGCTCAGTCGCCGAGATAGGGCCAGCTCATCAGAAAGAGTAGCAAGTGCGTGACTGATCATATCGCTCAGTTGCCAATGAATTTCTAGCTCGTGTCGAAGTGCAGCGAGTGCACGACTAAGGTGCGTCGCACACTCACAGAGCAAGGAGCAGTTAATGTAAAAGCAGTGCGGGTGCGCGACTGAGCTCATCGCTCAGTCGCCAAGGAAAAGACAGAATGGATAAAGACCTTGCGAGAGCGCGACTTGAGCTCATCGCTTAGTCGTGAGGTAAAAGACAAGTTATAAAAAGTCGTAGCGAGAGCGCGACGAGCAGGTCATCGCTCAGTCGCAGAGCAAAATGTAAAGAAGGATTTTCATCTGCGACTACGCGATGAAGAAACAGAACAGTCAAATGGTCAAATAGACTGACGTGTCAGAAGGAGAAGACATTGAAAAGTCTTAACTGCCAAACAGAGAAGGAATGACACGAAGAAAAGAAAGGTGACCAGAGTGTCAACCATGCAAAGAACGTAAAGATAGTTTGCAGAGAGCATGAAGAAAAAAGAACAGCTGGAAAGCTTAGCTCGACAGGTAACCACCAGGGTTACGAAATCAAGAAGAAGACAGAGATAAATAGAGAAGAAGAATCTGAGAGAAGGTTCAGACAGTTCAGAAGTTGAGTTCAGTTAGTTAGTTGCAGAGAATAGACTAGCAGAGGATTGTAATATTCTGTAAATCAATAAAGAGAAGTTTGTCTGTACTTTACATTTTATTTTTGTTCTGAGTAGCTTTCTGTAAAGTGTTGTTTTGTTTCTATTAGATAAATATGGGTGCTTCTTGACTCTGATAATCTGTTCCATGGATTGTGACAGTCAAGAAGCATCCACCATGTATATTATGTTTGTTTCTGTGTTTTTGTTGGATGAGAAGCTAGTCAAGTTTGTAGACAAGTCCTAGGCGAGCCTATGGTCCGGTTAGAGACTTGTAGGAAAGAGAGATAAGTAAGAAGGTGCATGACTGTAGTGATTCAGTCATGAAGAGTGAGAGACAGTGAGAAGTAAAACATTTTGGTGGGTAGGGAACCTAGGATAGAGGGAACAGAATAGTCCTTCTGATTAGGGTCTGAGAGTAGCCCTAAGAGACACAAGAGTGAGTCTAGAGAATCCTGAAGTGAAGAGGATTCCAGGTGAGATTCCTAGAGTAGAGTGGGAATTTCAGAGAGTTAGGTGACCTCCCCATCAGATACTAGAGAAGACAATAGTTGAGCAAGGAAAAATTAATACCTTGTCCAAATTCTATGTAAGGTATGAAGCATCTAAGAAGACTTTATTGAAGACATAATAATAAATCACTTACTTGATTTTAAGAAGAACTTGTTAGAAGTTGAAGGTAGTATACCTGAGGAATTCTATGAGAAATTAGAGATGAGGAAAAAAATATCACATATAGAAGGTGAAGCAATCATATTACAAGAAATTGAATAGATGTTACCTTTTGTTTCTATTAAGGAGATGGAGAAGATCTTGAATGCTTCAAAATCTTTGTTGAGAGCTAAGTCAAGATTAGTAAAGATAATGGGGAGAAGGTACAATGAAGTGGTTCAGGAAACACAAAAGGTTGTGGATAAGGTGATGATGTATACTTAACCTAAGAATTTCTCACCACCAAAGGATACTAAGCCTAAAACTATTGAAAAAGGTGAGTCATCAAGGATGACAGAAATAAGTCTTAACAAATCAATGGGCGAAGACACTAGTCAACTTTTAAGTACTATGAAGCAACCTGAATTATTTATTTTCTCATGTGGCTGTATCTTTGACACCTCATAAGATGTCAATGATCCTTTTGAGAAGGATACCAAAATTGAAGGAAGAATTGTTCTAGAAATAGCAGAGAAAGAAGAGAAGAAAGTGAGAGAAGTTGAAGCAACGAAGGAAACAATGAATAAAAGTTGAAGAAAAATAGGAAACTCATGCATCTCTTTATTCATCCTTATTGTTGGCAAGTGGATATAAGACTTTGAGCATTGATGTTGAGAATGTGGATGTGGATGAGCTGATGAATTATCCTACATCGCATTTTCTAAAGCAAAAGAGAGATTTGAGTAGAAAGGTGAGAAAAAGACAGGGGTAATGGAAAGAGAAGTTGATACTATAAACAAAATCCTACCTATCCCTTTTGTTTTCCAATCAAAGGATAGTGTAGAGAAATTAAAAATGATATTGGATGACTTTGACAGTCACTATGAGTGCTTTGAGAATATCACTGAAGAGAAAGAACGGAAGAAGTACCTTGCAAAGAAGTTGGAAGAAATTTGCAATTCTATCTCATGGGACTTGGTCATATTGAAAAAAACTATATCAGAGGCAAGGAGTTCATGTGTATCACATGGAAGGAAGTTATACAATTACTATATAAATCCTATTAGACATCTCAAAAATATTGAGGAGATAATAGAAAAGGATGGACTAACTCTAAACAAGATGATAGAAACTTGTGAGACCTCTTCACACTCTATATTGGAATTAGATAGAGAAGTTTCTATGATATTGGACAAACTAACTATTTTGGATACAAAGAAAGGGAGAGTTGTTGGAATATTTGGTATGCTAAAGATTTTAATTACTCCTAAGTTATCAATTCTTGAGACCCATCTTCTGACATTGAGAAGATAGTGCACGACAACACCAAACATATTCCTACCGAGATAAAGGCAGTAGGGACATCTTCTTTTACACTGAATGGGCTGATTCATGTGAGTCAGATATTGGTGATGATTTGGTCAGAGGAAGAGAAGATCTTGGAGGGCTCCTTCCAAGATGAGATGGTATAATTTTTCTTGGTAAGAAGTGGCACAATTTTTTTATGTATTCTACATTTTTGTATACCTTTTCCATTGATGTCAAAGGGGGAGAAGAGAAGACACAAAAAATGTATAGAGTAGAGAATATATATGTAAAGTAGATAAAGAGTGTTGTGTATATTTTTTTTGGTATTGACACTTAGTCACTTTTCACTAAGTGTTTCCATCAATGCCAAAAGGAGAGATTATTGGAAAGTGGTTCATTAAGGAGTGTTCTAGAACACTTGAGGGTTTTCATTTGCAAAAAAACATCTATTATGAATCATCACATGGTGTGAAGCATAGTTTTGGAGTTAAGGATTACAAAATTGTTAGTAATAACTGAGAGGGGGGATGAATCAGTGGCCTAAAAAATATTCCAATAATCAACCCTTAAAACTTAGTACCACAAAATTATACCTCTAGTTATCTTCAGTCCTATAAGATGAATGCCCCCAAATACTTTTGTCAAACTACTATTGATCGGATTGCTTTGTAAAACCTTCTACTGTGTGTTTACTGAAAAGAAGTCTGTTAATTTATTGACAGACAGTAAATTATCTAGAGTATACCAATTAATCCAATTAAGTTATGTGAAATGTAAAAAACTAAAGTAATGACTCATAGACACATTGACAAATGAATTTTTAATGTGGAAACCCTATTAAGGGAAAAACCATTTGGGACCGATAACCCAAAATTTTTACTCTTTTGAAGTGAGCTCAGTGAAGAGCCAACCCTATTAAACGTTACAAACACACTATTAGGTGTGACCTTGTTCGAGGATTTGAAATTTTAGTCTGTCACTTGATATTGGGCATCTCTATGATACCATTCTTGATCAAATACTCACTTGTCCTGTAAATAGGTATCTAGCATCTCATGCTATCTCCATGATAAAACTGTTTGATACTCCATTGGATGTATCTCAATATAGAAAGGATCTTTAAATACCTCTCGGTTAAGATACTTTCTGAATCAATGGTTAAATTGAAATAGTATGATTTGTTCACATAGACAACTATACTTGCAGATTTTAAGATCTATTGTAATCTCATTAAATACTCTGATCAATATAACTCTGTTTATACCTTTTCTCCACTTTTATTATGCTCGGTGATGTTGTGCTTTGTTGCTCAGTGTCCATAGAATTATTTAGCTCTTTTCTTAGCTTGATTGATCAACACTAAATGAAGTTACTCTTCTTCAGTTTCTCTATAGCATCCTCTTTTTCATTCTCTCCTCACACCAATTCGTAATGAATTTATTTGTCTCTTTATAGACATGATATCACCATTGTTAGGTTCTTTATTTTCTAGATCTTAGCATGATCCATAATTCTTGCCAATTTGATTTAAAGAAAAAACTCCTATTTTTTCTCGCTGAGATCTTCTTGCCAACTAGACAAATCACCTTTAAATGAATCACTTATATTTGGATTATCTTGTTGATGAAAACAATGATAAAAACTAGTTAAGTCTATATTTAGCTCTACCAACTAGATATTTTGGTGTTTTTGAACTCCAGTTATTTTTAGTTTTAACTCGCTGATAGCGTCGCTCAACCTTCAGTTCCCTTGGGCTTCTCCATTGATTTACACTATTTTTATGGTCATTGGGTTCTCTTTTGATTCCACTCATTGATAATTCTCGTCGCTTTTCTTGCCCAGGCATCACTATGACTTGACTGTCAATGATCTCTATCTGTCGGGTTCCACTGACTATCGGTGTTTGTAGTCACAATGTGAATGCTTGTCTTTTATGCATTACAAAAAGCATAATCTTTATCTCTCTGATCCTCTGAATTGTTTGACACTTTGATTATAACCAATTAGATTATATCAAGTTGACATCAATGACAATAAAATCCATTAGATGATTTAATTTCTTGCATTATCCTTCTGTATTTTGGTGATCAACTTAACATCTTAAAACATTCAGTTAGTTACATGTCATCAATATCTCCCTTTGGCATTGATGGAAACATACTACATTATCATACTACACTATCACTAATACAATATGAAATATACAGTTTCATCAACCTTTCCTAATGTAACTATTACAAATGTCTAGCTCTCGGTAAGCTCAAAAGTAGCTTAGATTTGTTTCTTGCAGAGTGGTGGTCTTCAATCATTAATCCCTTCACTGCATGGATGTATCATATCTTATCTCTTCTTCTAATATGTGCTCTTCCTTGACTGTTCCTCTTCTTGATAATCTCTTTTTTGTTTGACAACATTCTTTCTCTATTTTTGAACTCTCTCCCTTTGTTACTTCTTACCCTTAGATGGATATTTCATGTGTAATCAATTTTTCTCCCTTAGAATATTGATTAAATCTTCATTTCTGATTCTCAGGAACTTCTCTTTTTATCATATTTCTCCTTTATGTGATGTGGAGATCATCTCTCCCTTTGTATGATAAAACAAATCTCTCCCTGATGATAATTATCCCTTTTGTATGATAATGAGATAATAATGAGATATTTCTCTCCCTTTGACAACAATGCCAAACAAAAATACTTCTCCTTGATTTAGCATATTCAATCTCTTTGCATAATATATTCCTTGAATTTTCCTATCCATCAGCAATACAATGTTCTAATTTTTGGTGTAGATTTGTACCTTGATGTGTACAGATGTATCTGTTTCTGTCCATTGTAGTGTTTGCATCAACATGAATGATCTTTTAGTTGTGGTATAGCCTGATTCAACCTCCTAGTAAGATTACTGACCGATAGGCAAGGGTTGAACCCCTAGTCTCTATCTCAGGTACTCAAATGTATTCTTCAGTAATGGTTTGGTGAATATATCAGATAAATGTTCCTTTGATTGAACATATTCTAGTGTCAGTTCCTTTGCTTGCACTTGTTCTCTAAGATAGTGATACTTGATAGAAATATGCTTAGTCTTAGCATGCATGACTAGATTCTTAGAAATGTTTATTGCACTGGTATTATCACAATAGATAATTACTGTTTCAAAGATCTTCATATTCATACCTTTCAACAATTGTTTGATCCATGCAATATTTGAGAAATTTGCAATAGTAGCCACATACTCTACTTCTACAGTTGACTGAGAGATGCATCCTTCCTTCTTGCTGATCCATGTGACAAGTCTCTCACCCATGAAGAATTTTCCTCGAGTTGTTCTCTTTTGGTCATCAATATTTCCATCCCAATCAACATCTGTATAGACTTGTAGCTCAGATTTTCCTTCTCTCTTGTACCATAAGCCATAGTCTTCGGTGTTCTTTAGATATCTTAGAATTATTTTCATAGTAGTCATATGTGATTCTTTGGGATTAGCAGAGAATCTTGCAACTATCCCCACTGCATGTGCTATATCTAGTTTGTTGTGAACAACATACATTAGTTTTCCAATCATTGATCTATATAAAGTTTGGTTTACCTCATTTGTCTTGTCTTCTTTTGTCAGCTTGCATCTAGTAGCCATTGATGTTCCAACTAGTTTGGAATATTCCATCTTGAATATATTTAGCACTTCCTTGATGTACTTGGACTAAGTGATATAAATGTCTACATTTTGTTGAATAATCTATAGACCAAGATAGAATTTGATCTCCCCAAACATGGACATTTCAAATTCCTTGCTCATTTCATCAGCAAAGGATTTGCATAACAATTCATTCCCTCCAAAAATGATAACATCAACAAAAATTTCAGCAAACAAAATACGACCATTGGTATCTTCTTTTAAGTATAGATTATTATTTTCACTTGTTCTAACAAATTTTATGCTAATGTGATATGAGTGAAGTATTTTATACCAGGATCTTGATGGTTGTTTTAATCCATACAAGGCTTTGTGTAGTCTACATACCATGTTTCTCTTGTCTAGATTAACAAACCCTTCTGGTTGTTCAATGTACACCTCTTCTTCAAGCATTCCATTTAGGAATGCCAATTTGACATCCATTTGGTATACCATGAATCTTTTATATGCTACATAAGCAAGTAAGATTCTAACTCCTTCTAGTGTAGCAACGGGTGCAAAGGTTTCACAATAAGAAATACCTTCTTCTTGTGCATATCACTTGCATACTAATCTTTCTTTGTTTCTAGTGACTTCTCCATTCTCATTCAGCTTGTTTCTGAATATCCATTTGCTACCGATGATATTCTTGTCATCTGGTCTCGGTACTAGTTTTCATGTATTTTTCTTCTCAATTTTTTCTATCTCTTCATTTATAGCACCCACCCATTCTTCATTATCAAGTGCATTGTAGACAGATTTAGGCTCAAAATCACAAAGTAAACATCTTTTGTTAAGTGACTTACTTCTTGTTCTTGTTAAAGCCTTCTTGTCTTCTATGATTTGATCTTGTGGATGATTTCTTCTGACATACTTGGCAAGTTTTAGTTCAACTCTATGTTCATAATTTTTATTATCTTCTTCACCTTCATTTTCATCTCCTTTGTTTGAAACATAATCTTGAGTATTATCCTGATCATTGGTTATTGCAGCCTGATGCTCGGGTGCAATGTTCTAATGATCGAGAGCGACACACTATTGCTCGAGTAAAGTGTCAGGTTCTTTGTAAACAAACCTATTGTAGTCCTTAAGTTCCTTATTTCTTTCCTTATCATTCTTTTCTGTAGATTCATCTATTTTCAGATTTGCACTTTCAATGATTTTGTTAAATGACTTGTTTAGACATTTATAAGCCTTGTTTTTGGTTGAGTACCCTAGAAAGATACCTTCTTCACTTTTTCAGTGAAGTTTTACATTTCTATCATCCTTCAATATATAACATTGACTACCAAAGATTCGGAAGTAACTTAGATTGGGTGTATGACCATACCAAAGCTCATAAGGTGTCTTCTTTGTGTCCTTCTTCAATTGTACTATGTTTAGTGTGTAGACAACAGTACTGACAGCTTCCCTCTAGAAAGTTTGAGTGATGCTTTTCTCAATCATCAATGTCCTTGCACAATAAACAATTAATCTGTTTCTCCTCTTAGCAATTCCATTTTGTTGTGGTGTCCTTTGTGCATAAACCTATCTTTTAATTCCATGCTCATTGCAATAGTAAATAAATTCTTCTGAATTAAATTCCCCTCCTCTATCTAACCTTAAGCATTTCAATTTATTTTCACTTTGTTTTTCTACCATTGCTTTGTACCATTTAAACATCTTAAATGCTTCTGATTTATCTTTTAAAAATATTACTATCATCATTCTAGAAAAATCATCAACAAAGAGAATGAAATACCTATCTACATAGTATCTCTTTGTCCTCATTGGTCTACATAGATCTATATGGACTAATTCTATAATTGCAGTAGATGTATGGGTTTTTCTCTTGAAACTAGATTTTGTCATCCTAGCTTTTTGACAATTCTTGCACATGATATGCTCGGGCTTAGTAATCATCAGTAAACCTCTGACATTCCTTTTGTTTCTTATTTTTATCATGTTGTCAAACTTCACATGACACAACCTTTTGTGGTACAACCATAAGTCTTTGTTTCTAGCCATCAAACAAGTGGTGTTAGTGTCATCAAGATAGAAAATGTTACCTTTTGTCTACTCACCAATACCAATCAATCTTCTTGATTCATTGAAAATATTTGCCTTCTTATTTTCAAATGCTACTTTGTGACCTAAATTATTCAACTAAGAAACACTTAACAAATTGTAATTCGGTCCTTTAACCCAGTAAGCATTTTCACATTTTATTAATTTATTCAACATTATGGTTCCTTTACCTTCAACTGGACAAGGTGTATCATTACACATTCTTACTGAACCACCATTATAGTATTCAAAATTCTCAAAATTTTGTTTATCACCGGTCATATGGTGAGTGCAACCACTATCGATGACCTAGACATCATTTTTACTAACTTCAGATATGAGTGCAGTTTCTACATACATAATGGGGAGCTCCTCTCCTAGAGCCTTCTAGCTCTCTCTAAGACCTTCTCTTGGTCTTCCTCAGGGTCTCTTTCTCTACCCTAACTATAGGATTCTTTCCTAATCCCCTAACTCACTAGGAGCTCTCCACCAACTTATAACTATTCTCTAAACTCTCCTCCACAACCTTCTTGCATCCATGGCTTCTCTAACGTTCAGCCACCCCAATGGTGTCAACTTCTTAAATATTGGGTTTCCCAACTTGTCTTAGGTCTAATCCAACCTCTATGGAGTCAATTTTATGGATCCTTCACCCATTTTCCAATCGGGTTCCAAAATCAAGTCTATTAGGCCGTGTAGCCTTTTTAGGCCTATTAGCCCTCCTAATCACTGAAAAGGTGATTTTCCTCCTAAAACCCATTCACAACCTGTTGCCCCACTTGTGGTCTGCATACCTAAAGAGAAAAGTGGATTTTTAATGTGTAGTAGTAGTTTTGAAAACTTCATGTAAGTCCTGAGTCTAAGTCTAGCTATCCCCTTAGGCTAGGAGGCCTTTATTGGATTTCCCAAACTTGACTCCTCTTTTGTGAGCTGGAGGGAATCTATATCTGAGATCATGTTTTCATTAGGTAGGTTAAGTTCCCAATATGGTAAAGTCCATGGTTAAAAGAATTATAATCTCATTCTTATATGCAGTTGAAGTATTTAGCCATAACTCTTCATTTTATAGCATTGGCGGGAAATTGGTTTCAAACTTCACCATGGCAGAAAATCACCTGCAGAGTGCATTTTCTGCAATTAACAGACCTAAGAGTATCAGAGGTCAGTAAAGGTTGAAAATGAGAAATTTAGGAATAAGAAAGCTTTGGGCATTCAGATTGAACCTGTTTCAAGAAAAGGGAATGATTAGGTAAGGAAAAATTCAAGGTGTAAGCTTATAGGCGGAAAAACTAATAAATGGCTTCTCCACTACTCCAACAAGTGGGTTTTGACCTGCAGAGTGCGTTTTCTACCAAATAATTAAAATGAAATATTTTTGAGGTAGTATCTATCTCATAAGAAATCCAAGATATAAAGAAGACCGATGAAATCAATGCATGTCATTTTGGCACCCCGATAAGTCAAATTTCTCCTTTGGAGGATTTTCAAATAGAGAGCACTCCAAAAGCATCTCTCCACCTAGAAAAGAAGTGAAAAAGTAATTTTCCACTACTTCAAGAAAGTTACCATTACGGTTACTAAAGTGAAAAGATGTTTCTTAACAGCCCATGGGAGAAAATTAATTAGTTCAAATAAAGCCATTTTACTTCATAACATAATTTTTCACTAATTTTGGGGTCTTTTTAATCTTGTGGCGCAGGAAGTTGGCTGTTAAACGATAAGAATTCAAAATTTATAAAATTAGTTGAAGGTTGCATACAAGAGCCACAATTTGTTCACCAAATTTTTTGAATTCAAAGCCTCTAATATTAGTCATTCTTTTCCCCTGCATTCTTAAGAGATTTTCCTAATCCCCGAATCAAATCATTCAAAGCATGGCTTCCAGATTTATGGGATTTGATGGAATGAATGGCATCACCTCCAACTAGCATAAGATCTCAGACACTTTATTGAAGTTCTTCAATATGTAGAACTTCCAAAAAAGATTGAAGGTAGATCAAATGCATCCTATTACTGAGAAGCTTGAGGAGAGCAGGTTACTCGAAGCTACCGGTTTTCCTGTAGAAGTTCAAGCTCCTGAGCTGGTTTGAGAATGTATAGCTTGATAAAACCCAGACACCAAGAAAATTATTTTTCTCGATGACACAATGCTTCTCTCTATTGATAGATAGTCCATCCATAATTCTCTTTGTATCCTAGAACAATCAGAGTATTCAGAAATGACTTATAGTTAGGTGGTTTCTGAATATACAGTAAAGAGGACCATGTAGAAGAAGGAGATCATGAAGTCGTGGTTTCAAGAACCAAAGAGCGCCAAGGGAAATTTGCACAAAACATTATATAGTAAAAACCTGAAGCCAGAGATTATGGATATTATGGTATTACTTCACAGAATTAGAGGTGAGAGCGACGCCCTTAATTTTTTTGAACGACATTTCTTCCTGGTTCAGGTAATCTGCTCCCAACATCACTTCATTGATTGGGCCCTTATGGTAAGTGCAAACCTCTTAGATGCTCTAAATAGAGCTAAGTGTCAAGATGAGTTCTACATGTCCTTAGTTATTTTGTATATTCTGGATAAAATTCAAATTTTTCTAGGGCTTCCTAGGTTAGAGGAATTTCTAGAAGATGTAAAGAGTTATGAATTTTCCCCTTCTTTACAAGTACATAACAACTATGCTGATTATCTCAAAGTTAATGATGCATTTACAATGAGACTATGTAAGGAACTACTTTTCTAGAGAGGATACTTTCTCCTAAATCCATGGCTTTTATCAGCCAATTCAGATGCTATTTTATTCAATTCAGAGATTTCTCATACTTTTGTCTTGTTGGTTTTGATGACTTCCCTTTGAAGCTGCCTAGGTATCCTACCAATATGATTGTGTTGATCAAGGTGATGAGACAAGCACTCCAAGTGAATTTAATATGTGCTGATGCTAGGAAGAAGGGCTATGACTTCCCCATGACTATCGAAGCTTACAATTGTGCATCCCGGTTGGAGGCGAATAATATTCTAAACACATTCTCGAAGAGGTTTTATTTTGAAACCTATGATGTCCTGAGGCTGAAGTACAATATAGTGAATTATGCGAAAGATGTCTTGCAAATGAGCCATGCTATTCATTATGTCAATGATATTGAAGACTACTGGGTCAATTTTAAAGATGATTTGGAGAGAAGGGAGAGGTCCTACGCCCAGTTAACTATTGAACAAACAAAAAGGTTCAAAGTTAAAATTGCAGTGGAGGGGCTAGAAGATGATGGAAACCACATGTACGATAATACATATCTGGAGAAGATAAAGTTCACTCCCATTATTTTTGAGCTCATGCTATATCAAGCCATTAGTGACTTGTAGATTATAATGGGTGGCATTTTCAAAAGGATAGAGCAATGGGTTAAATGGACTGCAGGATGAAGGAAGAGGTCAGAAAGGGAGCCTCTCACTCAGGGAACCCTGGAAAAGGATACTTCTAGCACTGCAACAACTTCATCAGCAATTATTCTAACCATTGCTAAAGGATCAACCCAACCGGTGGGAGGAGATGATGAACCTCCTGAGAAGGCAATCTCATTAGAGAAGAGTTGTGGAGAGGGA
This sequence comes from Thuja plicata, assembly GCA_018584345.1. Classification (NCBI taxonomy): domain Eukaryota; kingdom Viridiplantae; phylum Streptophyta; class Pinopsida; order Cupressales; family Cupressaceae; genus Thuja; species Thuja plicata. The sequence goes on along the minus strand of MU226013.1, from coordinate 3,435,339 downwards.
CCTCTTCCAGACCTTGGAGCAACTAAAGAAGTAGTCTCTACAGACCTAGTCAAATCTATAGTTGATCTCACTAAAGCTGTAGAGCCCAAGCGGCCAGTTAAAACTATTGGTGTAGATACCCAAGTTGGGACCTCCACCTAAGAGACTCCAAGGGAAGGATCCCCTATTATAGTTGAATTAGGAGAGGATATCTCCAGTACCACCGCTACAGAATCAGATAAAGAGGTTGGGAAGAAACAAGAGGTTGCTCAAGTTGTCAAATTAATCTCCTCTTCCCCTACTTAAGTGAACCCATTTACTACTAGACCAAAAGCTACTCCCACAGTCATAAGGAAGTTTTTCATTGAGGATTTGGTTTCTGCCAACAAAGTTACCAACGCAGATTCATGGATAGAAAATACTCTAGAATGCAGGAGAAAGAGGGCGAAAGAAGGAAATTCCAGCAAAGACACTCTGTCATGAGCCCTTTAGCCCAAAGCCACTACGAGAAACAAGAAGAAAGTAAAGATGATGTATAATTTGGGTCATGATCCTAAAACTTGGCTCTTCACTATGGAATTGGCCAAGCCAACTAAGGAAGGTAGATTCAAAGATATGACTGCTTCAAACTTTTAGTTGTAGTCATTTGATATGGGGTTGGCTCATCATGACACTAAGGTGGACTAGTGGAAATCTAGTAATGTGGTGATAGAGGACGAGCTTGAGGAGCTCAAGACTGTGAAGGTTCAACTTAAGGAAGAAGTGGCCAAGCTAACCAACTTCATCAAACAACTCCTCACTCTGATTGTAAGCGTTCCTAGCACCCAAACCACCTTTGATCCTAGTGCTGTGGAAAACCAAGCTATCATAGCTAAGCTCCAAGAAGATCAAATTTTCAGACAGATTGGCAAAAGATAGATCAAGAGGCTAGAGTCCAAAGGATTAGGAATTATCGATCAATTGGGTAATGCTCTTCTAAGGGTGAAAGTTGAGAGCAATAAGATTGGTGAAAATGTATAGACTCTCATGAAAGAAAGGGTAAGGTGTCAGGAATGCATAGTGATGCTGCATATGGCAGTAAAGATGAAGACTAAGGAGGAACTAAAGGGTAAGATTTTACAAAAGGGAGATGATCCTTTGATCGAATGGATTCAAAGTCTAGAGTTCAAGATTGAGATGATCATCCAAGTGGAGGTTGGATTGCAATAGAAAGATGTCAAGGTCAAGGAAGAGAATAACAAAGATTTTAAACTCCTCATGGGGATTCATACAAAATCATAGACAAGTGGTCAAGGTAAAGAACTGATTGGAGTGACCAACATGTAGAATTTATTCTCTGATTATCTACATAATCTGGCAGACCAATATTCTTCTCATTTAGATAAGGTTCCAGAACTCCAACAATTGAGTGGATGTATCTTTAGGGCTATGGAATAGCTGAAAGATCAGATAGATGCAATCAAGACTCTGGCCAAAGAACATTCCAGGTGGCTCATCCGATATACCAATGTCCATGTCAACAAGCACAAAGAGCTCGTCCAAGACATCACTTCTGTCATAGCTTATAGGGCCAAATTAGACAAGGGGAAGAAAATTGATGCTTAGCTAGATTCCCTCTTGTATTATTTCTGATAATATTGTAATGGATAAACCTTTTGTTATCATTTATGTTTGGAGAAGTTGAACCATTTTGGTTACCCCTTATTGTAATGGTCCAATCTGGTACTCTATATGTATTATTTCCAAAATCAATACAAAGGTCAGCTAAATTTTGGTGAAAGATAGCATTTTGTTGAGTCAATTGTGTGTCTAAATACCATTTCTTTAATTGTTCCATTGTATTTCATTTATGGTTCTATTGAATTTGAATGTTTCTTTGAAGTTAGATTTACAATCCATATTCGAACTAGATTTTTGTATTATGATTTGATACAGTTAATTAAGGGGAAGATCTGTTGTTATCTTAAGTTTGGGAAATGTTTCTATGATATAGATTGATTCATTATAATTTCATCATTAATCTTTAGTCTCACATCTACATATTCAGTAGCTATTCATGCATTACCAATTTTGGGGTTAATCTGATTGATGAAATCTTAGAGTCGGCTAGATTTAGAGTTGAATTTATCCTGCCTGAGCTATTTCCAGTCTAGGTTTAGCTCGGTTTACCTCTTCTATTCTCGGATCAAGAACATACCCCTATTAGATTAGGAAAGATCAAGATTCACTAAAAATCATTCATATAAGGGACTTGTACCTTTAAATTTAGAGGGAAATTAGTTTTTCAATAACAATTTTCCAACTTCTATATTCAATTGTTCTTAATTTTTTTGGGTATTTTAGAGTTAAATTCAAAAGAACAATCTATTTACCAAGAGATTTTTGGTGACTTTGCTAGAGAGACAAATAGTCATTATACCAAAAGCATATCATGAGGAAAGATGGTGCTTCCCCATGAAAACATAATTCCTACGCTCCAATCGAATCTTGGATTCCAAGACGATCAAGAGGACCTCATTTCCTCACTAAATACTTTTGTCTGGAGATACAAAAGAAGCACCAAGCATTATAGAAATCCCAGCCAAGTGCTAGAGCAAGAAGAAGCTAGATTAGAAGCACTTGAAGGAGCCACCTAGAGGAGAAATATAAGAAGGGCACAATGCTAAGAAGAGCATGAAGCTAGGCCACACAATTAGTTGAAAACCTGGAGCATAAAAGGTTTCTTAGGAGTACAAGGAAAGAAGGTAGCACAGACCCAGTCTTTGAGAGACTTGTGGATATAAAATTTTCTCTTTTAGAAGTACCTCACCGAGGAAACAAAAAAGCAAGGATCCAGAGTAGACCTTCTTCACCTCCTAAACAGACTACTCAGTTGTCCACCACTTGCCAAGTGTTAAATTTACACGGAGTAGTTGCCACTCCTGTTCTCAAACTAACACCCTATCTACCCCAAGTGGCTATGGAACTTCCTTGGGCTGCCATAGTCAGACCTCTGCAATTAGCAGCATATAATCCTGTTCCTTTAGGATCTAGAAAGAACTTTCCCAAATTTTCTGGAGACGGGAAAGTATCCACACACGAGAAAATTTCTGCATTCTTTGCTTCAATCAATATCATAGCAGTACAAGAGGAGGATGTGGTTGTTATATTATTTGTTGAGACCCTTGTTGATGGTGCTGCTAATTGGTTTCACCATTTACCTAATTCTTCTATCACATATTGGGCTTCCATGAGAGCTGCCTTTGAAAGAAGGTTTAAAACTGCTGAAGATGAGCATGCCCTATTGACGCAACTAACTTCTATCAATAAAGAACCTTCTATCAGTATGAGAGATTTTATAGCTAAATTAAATAAGCTTGTAAATTTTATGCCAGTAGTTAATAGGCCTATGGCAAGAAATTTGAAAACATTCTTCATAAGTGCTATGCCATTGGACATCAATTATGATCTAAGAAGGGTGAACCCTATAGATTTGGATGCCAACACAGAGAACTAATGTAGAACTTGAAGACCATATGATCTCATCTGGGAAATGGAAAAGAGAGATACAATCTAGAGCCATTAGTAGAAATACTACGTCATCAGATGAGATGATTCAAAAATTGTCCAATGAATTCATTGCCTTTAAGAGGAAACTCCCCAGATTTAATAATCCCTACCAGAGAAACTTTCAGGAGCAGCCTGGGAGAAACAAAAAAGGGAGAAATGTCGATGGAAAGGTGTTACAGTTGACTGCTCCACCAGAGAGGCTAGCTATAGAAGCTCCTCCTAAAAAAAGAAATGTGTGTGCCTTCCACCTAACTACAGATCAGGATGGAGAGAGATGCCCTGATGTAGTTCATGCTTGGAAAATGCATGAAACTAATGAGTCGAATGCTGGGGTGTCCAAAGTTGAACCAGATTCATAATCACATGGCGACTCTAAAAACTTATATTTTAAGTATGAATCACATTCAGAGAAAGAAGCAACATGTTACGCTATAATAGATGGGACCCCTTATACAATCTTGACCTAGAGTCAGAAGGATAAAATCCCTACTTCAACACCTCCACTTAAAAATAATGAGGCATCTACCTCCTATTTTAAGGAGGCCAATCAAGGAGTGAGAATTCTACAACCAGGTAAGGAGCAAAACTCTTTTGACATTATTCAATTCTATAGAGATTCCAGAATTCAGATTTCTCCTATAGACTACCTTAAGTATAATCCCATGGAACTGCAAAAGCTAGTAGATTACTATAAAGAAGGGAATCCAGAGTTAAACCAAAATGTCATCACTACCATAGAAAATGAGTCTATATTTATAGAACCAAATAAGCAAGGGGAACCTTCTATTTTGGCTACTTTCCTAGGCCAAAAGCCTGACCCATTGTATGTGTCATTATTTATTAATGGTTGCAAGTTAAGCAATTGCATAATAGACTCTGGAGCCTCAAATAATGTCATGCCATCAACTATAGCTAAATCCCTATGAATTACCCTCACTAAAGCCCATGGTAGATGTTACTCTATAGATTCCAAGTAAGTACCCCTGGTTGGTCAAATTAAAGATGCTCAAGTGGCCCTGGCGGCACACCCTGAGAAGAAGATGTTGCTAACAATCCTTGTTGCTGATATACCTGCTAGTTACGGTTTACTGTTAAGCATGATTTTTTGGAGAGACCTTGGAGGGGAGATAAAGCTGGATTGGTCTCAATATTTAATCCCAGTGGGTGATAAAATGACTAAACTAGTCCCGAAGGAGAAAGCTAAGTTTACAGTACTAAAATATGATGACCCTAAAGCCCAAATTTTGTATCAAGAATTCGAATTTGGTAACTATATGTTGTTTACTGATGATCATGATGAAGAAATGGAACCTAGGGTAGAGGAAAAGTAGTTTTCTTCTGAAGAAATGCCACCACAGATTTGGACTCTTAAATTTGATGGTAGTTGCACATTGTTAAGATTTGGTGTAGGTGTGGTCTTGATATCACTAGATGGAGTATGTAAGCCCATGGCTTATAAATTGGAGTTTGGGAACACCAACAATAATTTCGAGTATGAAGCCCTCCTATTAGGGATTATTGTTGCAAAGGAAAAGGGTGTGAAGATCTTGAGAGCTCTTGGTGATGCTAAGCTAATCGTACATCAAGTCAAGAATCAATACTCTATAAAAATCATAGATTAAACAATTACATAAACAAAGTATGGGAATAAATAGAGGTGCTAGATGCATTCTTTATTGAATCAGTGCTGAGAGAATTAAACTTCAAAGTAGACTCCTTGGCCGTATCAACTTTGCTACTCCTCCCTCACCCAGAATTCAGAGATAAGAAGTACCAAGTGGAGATCGTATATCAACCATCTGTGCCCGATAATGTAGAAGATTGGAAAGTGTTCGAAGATGGTCAAAATCTCCTTCTCTTTCTGGAGAGCGGTGGTTACTTCCATAAATATGTCCCTAACAAAACTAAAAGAGATCATTAAGACAAGAAAAATAAGGATAAGTTAGATGTCATCTAGTTACAAGGTAATATCATTCCTCCCCATTTGGTCACTCTTCAGAAGCTTTTCAATAGGCATGAAACCTTTGTTAAGAAGAAGAGAATTGAGAGAGGTCCTACCACTGGTGAATATGAGGGAATGAACATAGGAACTAAGAAATATCCAAAGATGATCAACATTGGGAAATGTTGTACTGAAGAGGAAAGGAAACTCTTCCTAGAATACCATGATGTTTTCACTTGGAGTTATGAAAATTTGAAAAGTTTTATGATTGGGAAATTCAAACACCAGATTCCCTTAAAACCTGAAGCAACTCCATTCAGACAAAAAATAAGGAATTACAACCCCAAAGTTTTTGATGCCATATTTAGGGAAGTTGATAAAATGCTCAAAGTAAGGATCATATACCCTATCTACCATTCTACCTGGGTAGCGAATATAGTGCCTATAAGGAAGAAGAACGGAGAAATAAGAATTTGTGTTGACTTCAAAAACCTTAATCAATCTTCCTTGAAGGACAATTATGCACTTACCAACATGGATAATCTCTTGTAGATCATGGCCAGAGCTGAAATGATGTCCATGTTAGATGGCTTCTCAAGGTATAACTAGATTGAAGTTGAGAAAACATACTAGCATAAAATGGCTTTCACTACTCCATGGGGCACCTTTGCATATCATAGAATGCCATTCGGGTTAATCAACGCTAGAGACACCTTTCAAAGAGGTATGGACCTTTCCTTCAGTGACATGAAGAAAAAAATCATTGGTATGTATCTGGATGATCTTACTATATTTTCTAGGAAAAGAGTAGATCACATAAAGGATTTACGAAGAATATTGCAAAGGTGTCAAGAAGATGAGATTTCATTAAACCCCAAGAAGTCAGTTTTTTGTGTAACTGAAGAGAAATTTTTGGGTAACATTTTATCCCAAGAAGGCATAAGGATTGACCCAGAAAGGGTAAGAGCAATCCAATAATTGATTTTACCTATGAACAAAAATGGAGTGAAATCATTTTTCGGCCAGGGAAACTTTCTCAAGAGGTTCATTTCAGATTTCTCTGAAATCACCAAATGCATAGTGGATATGATGAAAGGAAATATGATTTTCAAGTGGAACAACCCTGGTAAACAAGCTTTGAAAAGCATAAAGAACACCATAGCCAACGCTCCCGTGTTATGTCACCCAGATTATAAGAAAGATTTCATAATCTATTGTTACTCTTATAAACATACTCTATCAGTCATTCTCATGCAGGAGAACGAAGAGGGAGTTCAAGATCCCATTTCTTTTATGAGAACACCTCTGAAAAATCATGAGCTTAGATACTCTCAGGCTGAAAATCAAGCTTTCACAGTTGTAAAGGCTTTAAATAACTTCAAATTTTATATTTTACACTCCCACTCTCTGGTGTATGTGCCTGATATTGCAATAAAAATCATATTGACTCAACATGATGTAGGATGTAACAATAGAGGAGCATGGGTGGCTAAAACACAAGAATATGACATAGAGATCAAGCCCACCAAGTTGGTGAGAGGGAACGCATTATGCAAGGCAATGGCGGAAAACCAAGTAAATGAAAACCTAGAAGCTACGCACTAGGTTTTGGTAGTAAGTATGCAAGACATTTGGTTTGAAAACATTGTGTATTTCCTGAAATATGGTAAATGCTATGAAGGGTTAACTTCAAATAAAAGGAGAGATTTGAGACTGAAAGCCTCTAAATATATAATTTGGGAGTACAAATTGTATAAGAGATCTATAGATGGAACTTTCCTTTGGTGTGTCGACAAACAACAACAAGAGAAGCTATTAAAGGTGTTTCATGATGAAGCTTGTGGAGGAAACTTCTCCTCATCAGTCACTACATTCAAGATCTTGAGACAATGTTATTACTGGCCAGGAATGTTTAGAGATGCTTACCATTGGGTAGTGAGATGTGAAAAATGAAAAATGTTTTCTGGAAAGCCTTAGCTGGCAGCAATGCCCTTGAGACCAGTGATAATTGAGGATCCTTTTCAGTAGTGGGGTCTTGATTTTATTGGCCCTATAAATCCCATGTCTAGCATGGGTCATACCTACATAATCATTGCAACTAATTACTTCACAAAATGGGTGGAGGCGAAAGAAACCAAAAGAACTACTTCGTGGTATGTGAGTTTATCAAAGAAAACATTCTAGTAAGATTTGGTGTGCATGTTAAGTTAGTTATGGATAATGCCACATACTTTTCCTCTCAAGAAATTACTAATTTTTTCTTTGAGTATGGCATCATGATCAGTCATTCATCTAATTACTTCCCTTAAGGGAATGGTCAAGCTGAGTCTAGCAATAAAAATTTGGTAAACATCATGAAAAAGCTCATGGCATTTAACCAAAGAACCTAGCATAAGAAAATCTATGAATCCCTCTGGGTGGATAGAGTGACTCCCAAAAGAGCCATTGGTGTATCTCCTTTTGAACTCATTTATAGGGTAGAAGCTAGTCTTCCATTACCATTAGAGTTAGCAACTTGCAAATTGAGAACATCAGTGGAAGATGGTATATACCAAGATGGTTTAGAAAAGAGGATTTTGTACCTGAAAAAACTAGAATAAGAAAGGGAAAAAATGGTTGATCATATCACACGACACCAAATGCATGTGAAGAATTTCTTTTAAAAAAAGAGTAGACCCCAGAAATTTATAGAGGGAGACATGGTGTTGTCATGGGACAAGCGCAGGGCACCCAAAGGCATGCATAGAAAATTTGAAACACTAGGGAAAGGACCTTTCAAGATCCATCAAGAATTTGAGAAGAATTATTTTAAATTGACATATCTAGATGGTGAGGTACTACCCCTGACATATAATGATCAGGATTTGAAACTCTATCAGATCTGAATTGAAAACAGGTAACCCCTATATTGTACAATAGTTAAATGTTTAGTTCCTATTTTTGTTTTCCTAGTTAGGTTTCCTTTCTACTTCCCTTTCCATGTCTTTCTTTAGTTTTGTTGTGAGCCACCTTTTATTGAACTTTGCAAAACTAGAGACTTGAGTTCCTCGCTTGGACATGTGAATGTCCAAGTCCCCAGATAGAGCCAGTTGTTGCCCCACTTTTTGTCTACATACCTAAAGACAAAAGTTGATGTTTAATGTGTAGTAGCAGTCTTGAAAACTTCATGTAAGTCCTGAGTCTAAGTATAGCTATCCCCTTAGGCTAGGAGGCCTTTAACAGATTTCCCAAAATTGACTCCTCTTTTGTGAGCTAGAGGGAATCTGTATCTGAGATCATGTTTTCATTGGGTAGGTAGAGTTCCCAATCCGATAAAGTCCATGCTTCAAAGAATTCTAACATCAGTCTTATATGCAGTTGAAGTATTTAGCATTAACTCTTCATTTTTCACCATTAGTGGGAAATTGGTTTTGAGCTTCGCCATGGCAAAAAATCACCTATAGAGTGTGTTTTCCGCAATTAACAGACCTAAGAGTATTAGAGGTCAATAAAGGTTGAAAATGAGAAATTTGGGAATAAGAAAGATTTGGGTATTCAGATTGAACCTATTTCAAGCAAAGGGAATGATTGGGTAAAGAAGTATTCAAGGTGTAAGCTTATAGGCAGAAAAGAGGAAAATGGCTTCTCCACTACTCCACCAAGTGGGTTTTGACTTGTGGAGTGTTTTTTCTGCCAAATCATTAAAATGAAATATTTTTGAGGTAGAATTGTTATGTATGTGGAGCCTAATCAGACTTAGTTTCTTTCAGCATGGTTTCCCCCAAGACATATCTATATGGGCCCCAAGCTCAGGGTCAAGGGGCAGAGCCCCTTGCGGGGTCCTGAGGCAGTGCCCTAGGTGGGGTCAAGGGTCGAACATTGAGTTTCTATTAGTCAGAGTATTTTTTTTCCCTAATTAGGTTAGGTCAAATATGCTTGTGAAAAGGGCTTAGGGTTTTGAGATTTCATTGTATGAGGGTTTTTTCATAGCTTCCTATAATGGTATTAAGTTGTTGGTTTTAGATTGTAATCACTGGATAAAAATAAAGATATTGGACTCGCTGTTGGTGAACGTAGCCCAGGGATTGGGTGAACCATGTTAAATCTCCGTGTCTTTGTGTTCTCTTCCATGTTTATATTTGCATTTTTCTGCTTATTATTCTAACAAGAATCTATCTCATAAGAAATCCAAGATATAAAGAAGACCGATGAAATCAACGCATGTCATTTTGGCACCCCAATAGGTCAAATTTCTCTTTTGGTAGATTTTCAAACAGAGAGCACTCCAAAAGTGCTTCTCCACCCAGAAAAGAAACAGAAAAGTAATTTTCTGCTACTTCAAGAAAGTTATCGTTACTATTACTAAAGTAAAAAGATGTTTCTTAACAGCCCATGGGAGCAAAGTAATTAATTCAAATAAAGTTGTTTTACTTCATAACAGACTTTTTCATTAATGTTTGGGTCTTTTAATTCATGTGGCATAGGAATTTGACCACGCAGGAAGTTGACCGTTAAATGGTAAGAATTCAAAAGTTATAAAATCAGTTGAAGTTTGCGAATAGGAGCCACCATTTGTTCGCCAAATTGTTTGAATTCAAAGCCTCTGATATTAGTTATTCTTTTCCCCTACATTCTTAAGAGATTTTCCTAATCCCCAAATCAAATCATTCAAAGCATGGCTTCCACATTTATGGGATTCAACAAAATGAATAGCATCACCTCCAACTGGCATAAGATCTCAGACACTTCATTGAAGTTCTTCGATATGCAGAACTTCCAAAATAGATTGAAGGTGGATCAAATGCATCCTATTACTGAGAAGATTAAGGAGAGCGGGTTAGTAAAAGCTACCATTTTTCTTGTAGTAGTTCAAGCTCTTGACCTAGTTTTTAAATGTATAGCTCGACACAACCCAAACACCAAGAAAATTATTCTTCCCAACAACACGGTGTTTCTCTCTATTTATAGAGAGTCTATCTAGAATTCTCTCTGTATCCCAGAACAAGTAGAGTATTTAGAAATGACTTACAGTTGGGCAGTTTCTAAATATACAGCAAAGAGGACCATGTGGAAGAAGGAGATCATGAATTCATGGTTTCAAGAACCAAAGAGCATCAAGGGAAAGTTTCCCAAAACATTATATGGTACAAACCTCAAGCCACATATTGTGGATATTCTCTTATTACTTCAAAGGAATCATAGGTGAGAGCGATGCCCTTAATTTTGTTGAATGATATTTCTTCCTGGTTCAGGTAATCCGCTCCCAACATCACTTCATTTATTGGGACCTTATGGTAAGTGAGAACCTCTCAGATGCCCTAAATAGAGCTAAGCATCAAGATGAGTTCTACATGTCCTCAGTTCTTTTGTATATTTTGGCTACAAGTCAAATTTGGCTAGGGCTTCCTAGGTTAGAGGAATTTCCAGAAGATGTAAAGAAATATAAATTTTTCCCTTCTTTACAACTACATAACAACTATGATGATTATCTCAAAGTTAATGATGAGTTTACAATGAGACTCTGTAGGGAACTACAAGGTTGTCTAGAGAGGGGATTTTCTCTTGAAGCCGTGACTTTTATCAGCCAATTTGGATGCTATTTTATTCAATTTGAAGATTTCTCATAACTTCATCTTGCAGGTTTTGATGACTTCCCTTTGAAGCTGCCGAGGTATCATACTGATATGATCGTGCTGATCGAGGTGATGAGGAAAGAACTCAAAGTGAATTTAATCTGTGCTGACACTAGGAAGAAGGGCTATGACTTCCCCATGACTACCGAAACTTATAGTTGTGCATCCTGGTTAGAGGCAAATAATATATTAAGGACATTCTCAAAGAGGTTTTCTTTGGAAACCTATGATGTCTTCCAAATGAGCCGTGCTATTCATCATGTTGATCATATTGAAGACTACTGGGCCAATTGTAAAGATGATTTGGAGAGTAGGGAGAGGTTCTATGCTTGGTATGATAGTACATATCTGGAGAAGATAAAGTTCACTCCCATCAGTTCTGAGTCCATGCTAGATCAAGCCATCAGTGACTTGCAGACTCTAATGGGTGGCATTTTCAAAAGGATAGAACAATGGGTTGAATGGACTATAGTCTGAAGGAAGAGGTTAGAAAGGAAGTCTCCCACTCAGTGAACCCTGATAAAGGATACTTCTAGCACTGCAGCAACTTCATCGACAATGATTCCAACTATTGCTAAAGGATCAACCCAACCAGCGGGAGGAGGCAATGAACCTCCTGAGAAGGAAATCTCATTAGAGAAGACTTATGGAGAGGGACCTCTTCTAGACATTGGAGCAACTGAAGAAGCAGTCTCTATAGACCCATTCAAATATGTAGTTGAGCTCACTAAAGTTGCAGAGCCCGAGCAGCTAATTAAAGCTATTTTTATGGATACCCAAGTCAATACCTCTACCCAAGAGACTCCAAGGTGAGGATCCCCTGTTATAGTTGAAGTAGGAGAGGATAGCTCCAGTACCTCTGCTATAGAATTAGATAAAGAGGTTGAGAAGCAACATGAGGTTTCTCAAGTTGTTAAATTAATCTCCTCTTCCCCTACTTCAGTGAACCCATTTACTTCCAGACCAAAAGATACTCCACCAGTCATAAGGAAGTTGTTCATTGAGGAGTTGGTTTCTGCCAAAAAAGTTACCAGTGCAGATTCATGGATAGAAAATACTCTGGAACATAAGAGGAAGAGGGTGGAAGAAGAAAATTCTAGCAAAGACACTCTATCACAAGCCCAAAGGCCAAAGCCACTACGAGAAAGCAAAAGAAAGTAAAGACAATGTCTACTCTGGGTCATGATCCTAAGACTTGGCACTTCATTATGGAAGTGGCCAAGCCAACTAAGGAAGGTAGATTCAAAGATATGGCTGCTTCAGACTTTTAGTTGTATTCATTTGATATGGGGTTGGCTCATCATGTCACTAAGATGGACTGGTGGAAATCTACTAATGTGGTGATAGAGGTAGAGCTCGAGGAGCTCAAGACTGCTAAGGTTTAACTAAAGGCAAAAGTGGCTAAGCTAACCAACTTCATCAGATAGTTCCTCACTCTAATTGTAAGTGTTCCTAGCACCCAAACCACCTTTGATCCCAGTGCTATGGAAAACTAAGCTATCATAGCTAAGCTACAAGAATATTTGCATTTTAAACAGATTGGCAAAATATGGATCGAGAGGCTAGAGTCTAAAGGATTAGTAATTATCGAGCAATTGGGTAATGCTCTTCTAAGGCTGGAAGTTGAGAGCAATAGCATTGGTAAAAATCTGTAGAGTCTCATGGAAGAAAGGGTGAGATTTCATAAAAGGGAGATGATACTTTGATCGAATGCCTTCAAAGTCTAGAGTTCAAGATTGAGACAATCATCCAAGTGGAGGCTGGATTGCAACAGACAAATGTCAAGATCAAGGAAGAGAAAAAAAAATATTTTAAACTCCTCACGGGGCTTCACAAAGAATCATAGACAAGTGGTCAAGGCAAAGAACTGATCCAAGTGATGAACATGCAGAAGTCGTTCTCTAATTATCTACATAATCTAGTAGACCAGTCATCTTCTCATTTAGATAAGGTCCTAGAATGCCAGCAATTGAGTGGATGTATCTTCAGGGCTATGGAAGAGCTGAAAAATTGGACAGATGCAATCAAGACTCTGGCCAAATAAAATTATAGGTGGCTCATCCAATATACCAAAGTCCACATCAACAATCATGAAGAGCTCATCTAAGTCATCACTGCTGTCATAGCTTATAGGGCCAAATTAGATAAGGGGAAGAAAAATAATGCTTTTCTAGATTCCCTCTTTTACTATTTTTGATAATATTGTAACAGATAAACCTTTGGTTTTCATTTCTAGTTGGGGCAGTTGAACCATTTCGGTTACCCCTGTTTGTAATGGTCCAATCTGGGACTCTATATGTATTATTTCCAAAATAAATACAAAGGTCGGCTAGATTTTGGTGAAGGATAGAATTTTGCTGAGTTAATTGTGTGTCTGAATACCATTTCTTTAACTGTTCCATTGCATTTCATTTATCTTTCTATTGAATTCAAATGTTTCTTTGAAGTTAGATTTAAAATATGTATTAGAATCAGATTTATGTATTATGATTTGATACAGTTAATTAATGGGAAGATCTTTTGTTATCTTAAGTTTGGGAAACATTTCTGTGATATAGATTGATTCATTATCATTTCATCATTAATATTTAGTCTTGCATCTACATTTTCAGTAGCTATTCATGCATTACCGATTTTGTGTGTTAATCTGATTGATGAAATCTCAAAATCGGCTAGATTTAGAATTGAATTTATCCTGCCTAAGCTATTTCTTGTCTAGGTTTAGCTTGCTTTACCTCTTCTATTCTCAAGTCAAGAACATACCCCTGTTAGATTAGGAAAGATCAAGATTCACTGAAAATCATTCATATAATGGAGCTGTACCTTTAAATTCAGAGGGAAATTTTTTTTTCAATAACAATTTTCCAACTGTTGTATTCAATTGTTCTTAAGTATTTTGGGTATTTTAGAGTTAAATTCAAAAGAACAATCTGTTTACCAACAGATTTTTGGTGACTCTGCTGGGGAGACAAACAACTGTTATACCATAAGCATATCATGAGGAAAGATGGTGCTTCCCTATGAAAACATAATTCATGCGGTCCAATTGAATCTTGGATTCTGAGACGATCAAGAGGACCTCATTTACTCACTAAATACTTTTGTCTGGAGATACAGAAGAAGAACCGAGCATTATAGAAATGCTAGCCAAGTGCTAGAGAAAGAAGAAGATAGAGCAGAAGCACTTGAAGGAGCCACCCAGAGGAGAAATATAAGAAGGCCACAATGCCAAGTAGAGCATGAAGCTAGGCCATAGAATTAGTTGAAAACCTAGAGCTTAAAAGGTTTCTCAAGAGTAGAAAGAGAGAAGGTAGCACAAACCTAGTCTTTGAGAGACTTGCAGATATTAAATTTTCTCTTTTAGAAGTACCTCGCTAAGGAAACAAAACTGCAAGGAGCCAGATTAGACCTTCTTCACCTCCTAAAATAACTACTTAGTTGTCCACCACTTGCCAAGTGTTAAATTTACATAGAGTAGTTGCCACTCATGTTATCAACCTAACACCCTATCTACCCCAAGTAGCTATGGCACTTGCTTGGGCCACCACAATCAGACCTCTACAATTAGCTGCATATAGTCCTCTTCCTTCAGGATCTAGAAAGAACATTTCCAAATTTTTTGGAGATGAGAAAGTATCCATAGACGAGTGCATTGTCACAATCTTTGCTTCAATCAATATCTTAGCAGTACGAGAGGAGGATGTGGCTGTCAGATTATTTGTTGAGACCCTTGTTGAGGGTGCTACTGGTTGGTTTCACCATTTACCTAATTCTTCTATCATATATTGGGCTTCCATGAGAGCTTCCTTTGAAAGAAGGTTTAAAACTACCGAAGACAAGCATGCCCTATTGACACAACTAACTTATGTAGCTTAATTATAGTGTAAATTGATCCTTCTCAAACACCAGTCCATATAATCTAAAATTTCACTATTAGATTAGGGTTGCAATCACCTTATATACTTCTATCCCACATGTTCATACCCTCTGGTTTGGATTTGGGCACCATAAGAGGTGATTCCTAAAATCTATTAAATGTTGTCATGACAAATTTTAAAAGTTGTCATGACAACTTTGACAACTTTTGTCAAAATGATAATTTCTCCACTTTGAGAGTCCTAATTGGTTCCAAACCTTACTAATTGACCTCAAATAACTTAATAACATTAAAAAATTAAAAATCTTCCCACTTTGGGACTTTTGTCAACCCTTTGACTTTTGAGTTTACTTTTAGGTTCTAAACCCCTAGAACCAACTAGACCCAAAAACATACAAACCCTAATCTTTCCTAACTCTAATGACACCTCAAAATGCACTAGGGACTTTATAGTTTAGTCCTTATTCATAGATGGTTGGCCAAACCAACCTACAAGACAAAATGTCTAAAGATCTATCTAAGGACCTTAGGGTGCTCCTGCACCATCCTCCCCCTACAAAAAGAAAGTTAAGGTACCTATGGTGTCAGGAAATCCTCACTGATTCCATGCTTCTTGAAGTCACTCTCATTTATCCAAGTGGCTTCTGACTCTAGTTGTTGTCTCCACTTCACTAGATGCTCCATATAGACTTTGTGTCTTGTCTTCTTCTTCACCATTGAATCCAATATCTTTTCCACTTGTGGCTTGACTTGTTCCAAAGTATTGAACTCTCCCATGTCCTTATGCACCTGTATACTATACTGAAACTCATCCATATCTGACCCCTTATACTTGATCAAATCTTTCACATTGAAGATTGGAGAAATTGACATCTCCTTGGGCAACTCCACCTTATAATAATTAGGCCCATACTTAGCCAATATCTTGCAAGGTCCAATTAATTTCACCTGTAACTTACTAGGTATCCCATTTTGTAGTCTTTCCTTATCTAGGAACACCATTACTAACTTTCCCACTTCAAATTACAATTCTCTCCTGCCCTCATCTCTTTTAGCCTTCAACTTCTGATTGGCCTCCATTAAGGTCATTTGCATTTGTTCATGAACTTCCTTCATTGATTGTGTGAAATCATCAACAAGCCCACTAACTCCCTCATATCCTTTGAAGTCTCTGAGCTCCATCACACCCCTTGGATATGCCCCATACACAATCTCAAATGGACTTTTTCCTGTAGTCTTATTTGTGCTATCATTATTGGAAAATTATTCCCGTGGAATAAATTTCTCTTATCCTTGTCCATATTCCTTTGTCAGACATCTAAGCAAGTTCCCAAGAACTCTATTGATTACTTCAGCCTACCCATCCATTTAAGGATGATAGGAAGATACATGAGATAATTTTGTACCTAATCTCTTCCATAGGGTCTTCCAAAGGTGACCCATGAACTTCACATCCCTGTCTGCAACAATGATCATTGGTAGGCCATGAACCCTCACTATTTCCTTGAAGAACAAGTAGGCAATATGGCTGGCATCATGTGTTGTTTTGCATGGTATAAAGTGGCTCATTTTACTAAACTTTTCTACCACTACAAACACACTGTCTAAACCAGTTGGAGTCCTAGGAAACCCCACTATGAAGTCCATACTTATGCACTCCCAAGGTCTACTTGGGATGGGTAATGGCTTGTAAAGTCCTATATTTGATGTAGTGCCTTTAGTCTTCTGACATATGTCACACTTCTCTACATATCTTCTCACTTCCTTCTGCATCTTTGGCCACCAATAGAACCTTTCGACTAGGTCCAATGTCTTATTTAGTCCAAAATGTTCACTTAGGCTCCCATTATGTTTCTCTTGAATGATGTTCTCCCTCAATTAGCCTTTTGGAACACAAAGTTGATTGCCTTTGGATTGAAACCCATTCTGCAATGTATACTCTGCAAACTCACTATGGAAATGGTTCTCAAAATATTTTCACACTTTGTAAATCTCTAAGAAATCTGAATCTCCCTCATATAGATCCTTAAAAACTTCAACTCCTATACTTTGCAATTGAATCTCTTGGATGGTGAGTAGTCTCCTACTAAGGGCATCTGCAACTTAGTTTTTCATCCCCTTCTTATGCTTTATAGTGAAGGTATATGAGTGTAGGTGTAACCACCTGGATTTAGTCTGCTCTGACTATAGACCCAATTTTCCCTAAGTGTGATCAATTATGTCCAGACAACTCTTCGATCGGCTGGCATAATTCATTCAAATCAGATTTAATCTCCTAAGTGATTCAATCACTAATTTTTATTAATCACCTTAGCCAATCAATTAAATCAAATCATTTCAAATCAAACATGGCTAAGGTAATTAATTTAAGAGGAATTAAATAAACCCCTATTATATCTAATCACTTGCAAAGCCTATCTTCTAGCCTAAATTAATCTAATCAATTGGCTATAGTCCTAATTAATTATCTAAAGCAATAAAAATATTAAATAATTAATATTCTTATTTTTTAATGAATATATTCAATATAATTCATTTCATTAATATTCCTCTTAACCCCTAACCTAACCTACCTCAACCACATTAACCCTAGGTTCAAACCCATCCCAACCTATTCCCCCTATGCTAAATCTAATCCTAATCTTAATCCTATCCTAACCCACTTCCTAATAATATCACATTCCTAAATTTGTGATTAGGAACTCAACCCACTTGAGAAAGTCAACTTTCTCAAGCTTGACTCCCTCTAAGTCCAGTTTCTCAAGCTTGGACTTACACCCCTCACCATGCTTCTTAAATGCTCCCATTAATGCATTATTAATGAAGATTCCTCAAGCCCATGCCTCATGAATGCCTTTGGCATTTATGTCTCTTACACCTCATTAATGGTTTTTACACCTCTATTAATGACCCTTGTCCCCCCTCTCTGTCCTCATTTCTTCTATAAATAGAATGCATTTTTTAGCTCAAATGGTGCTTAATTTTTTAATGTATTATTGTAATGCCCTTAATTTTAGAATTAAAAAGCATTGTTATTCTGTTAGGATTAATATAGATTCATATAGCATTTTATCTTCCATGTTTATGCATTGTTATTATCATTCTTTTTAGAGATAATATGCATGTTTAGTGAGAATTTAGATTACTTTTCATTCAATTCTTCCATTCTTAGGTTGTATATGTCACTGATTTGTTTTAGTCTTTATCTTGAAACCCTTGCTTTTTATGCTTTTTTCACTAATATAATGATCTATTGAAGTGTCATATTTCAGTTAATAGGTGCACAAATTAACACACACATTGGCACCCACCATGGGGCCTGATTTAAGATTTATCCTCATTTCAACTTCATTTTTCACTAATTTGTATTCCCAGATTTCACGTCCAGGCTTGTTTCTTGTAGCTGAGGCTCGCATCCAAGATACACCCTTGCATCGCAAAAATCTAGGCTCACATCTGGGATTTCCTGGGTCATTTTCAGTATAGGCTCACATCTGGTCAACACTCTGTCACATCTAGTATCAGATGCTTGCATCTAGTTTGTTGCATCATTTCCTATAATTATAGGATTGCATCTGATTGAAATTTTTGTGAACTTCATTGCCTAGCCCCTAACACTTTAACGAGTTGTTGATTTGATAGTTTGACAACCTAACTAATGCTTGTAGGTTGCTGATAAGGAAGTAGGAAGGCTTGGCTAATGTGTGTGTTCTCAGGTGTTTTTAAAATATTTTCAGTACTAACCATTTACAAAAAAAATTCAAAACTTAACACATTTTCTCAACATTTGTTAAATCAACTAGATTACTATGCTCTTTTCCTTTAAGGAAAATCAGAAAATCAGACATTAGTTTAGCACTTGAAAAGGAATTTGGAGATAAATGGACAAACAAAATCACACTTTAATTCATTTTTGGAATAAGTAATTGAACAACACAAATCACTTAATATTGCGGGTAATTGAACAAGAAAATCTTATTGTCTAAGTTTTGGATCAGAAATTGAACAAGAAAATCATCTAACTTTGGGGAAATTGAACAAAAAAAAATTTCTTTCATGCATCCTATTTTCATTAAACTAGGAATATCTAAATCAGGCTCAACATAGCTTGAGGGAATGAACCTTTGATTGAAGTGTTTTGGAGAAAATGACATGGATTAGGAGAGTATGCTCTTCTTCTTTTGAAGAATCAGAAATCTAGAAATCCTACGCTCGCCAATCCTTTGTATGCTTATTAAACAGTAGAGGACCTATCGGTTGAGAAAAAAATCTCCCGGGAATGACCCAAGTGAGGACAGGTTTTACGCCAACCCTTCCAACTCACTATAAATAATTTCTTCCCCACAGGCCAAAGCCTCAGAAGATGGAGCTAGTTTTGTTCTCAGAATTTTGACATCATTCCTTGAACATGCTTGGGTATGTGTAGAGTGGAGCAGCTTGAATATTGTTTGCGAGGCTACACATATTTAAGTACTCATAGGGCTATACACCTCAATTTTTCCTTGTGCAATTCTATGAGAGAAGGTTTCAAACGGATTGCCCAATCATAAATAACAAACTTCATAGACAAAACTACCTGATTCATCTTCGAAAGGGTGATAATCCTTTTGCAAGGAAAAAATTAATTGCCCCAAGACACTCATCATATTGTGCCCTCACTTTCATTTGGAGTTGGCTAATACAACATCATGACTAGAGCCATTGCATGCTTGGCGATGGTTGTATTCTAATTAGCATTTGAGTGTGTACCTAAGTCAATGAGCAAGGATTTTCATCCTCCACCTAGAAAATAGGGCACAAGGATGTGTTTTGTTCCCCTAACAATGAAAATCTACTTGATGTATCTAAAAAATCATTAACAGGATAACACCTTCAAAATAAGAAACAAAATTTAATCCTTAATCTACTTGTGTTTTTCACTCATTAGCAAGTCTCCAAACACGATCACAGATCAAATAAACTTCATGCACTTTCAAGAAAAAAAATTTCAAAACTGACAAAATCTGACAGAGACATCAGAAACTCCCATCCCAAATTTCCTGGCTTGTATCTGGTATCTTGGCTTGTATCTAGTGTACTTCAACATATTTGGTCAGCACATCATCACATCTAGGGTTAAAGCTTGCATCCTGGGTCATCAGAAGCTCACATACTGCATTTCGCATCTAGGAAAGTGGGCACATGTAGATTAGTTTCTTATAAAACCTTAGTAGATTTGGATATCCTTTTGACTCATTAGTCTATCCATGTTGTCTTTTCTAGTCTCCTTTTTGCTATGTCAAAACACTTTTTCAGACGTCTACCTTGCATGTCTTGTCAGTTTCTCACAATCAGTCTAAATACATGTGGTCTATCCACTTTTTACAACAACTTGATTCCCAACTCACTATCAGGGCATTCTAACCCTTTGATGCTGGAATCATTTACTTCCACCAAAACATGAATGATACTTCCACCTAGACACACTCACTTGAATGATTTGGGACTCTACTTGACACTATCAGGAAACTTTGACAAAGTTGAGATCCAAATACATGGTTAACACTAGATGCAATAAGTACACTTCTAAATAAATAGAAGTACCTCCAAGACCACTACACCATCAGTAAGGAGAAACATCTCTTGGTTCCCTATTGAATTTAGACTCTCCAGAAATGGAAAGAACCACTCATGAATGGAGTAAGGATTTTGAGGACTACAAAAATGATAAAAACCAAAAGCATGAAGATAGCAATGAGGAAGAAGAACCAAACTTTGACCATCCTTTGTTTGAGTTAGGCAGTGAGGAAGACATCACTGAATAAGAATACAATAAACTCAAACAGAGCTATAAGTTCCAAATAATCATGGAAAAAATGATTAGTGAAGATAAAGAGAAATACTTTCTCCATCTAGCATCCACTGGCATACAGTTACCCAAGGATTATTATGTGGAACGACTAAAAGAAAATAATGTGTCAACTCCTATATCTATTCTTGCCAAACAACTCACATTAATGCAAACAAAACTTGTGACTCTCAAATAGTAGAACGCTAATCCCAAAATGAAATACTCTTTAGACTCCATTTGTCCATTTCCCTTTGAAAAGAGTATTACTATGGTTTTGTTTCCTCCTAACATGGCAAGACCAAAATATGAAAAATATACGAGGGAGTTTAATACACATTAACACATAAGAGAATTCTATGCTCTGAGCATAGAATACATGCATGAACCTACATATCTCATGAGGCTCTTTCCTGGAAGTCTAGGAGGCAACGCCATGGAGTGATTCTCAAAACTTACACCTAAGATAAAAAATTTAGAGGAGTTAATTCAATGGTTTATCCAACATTACTCCTATAATATCCAGCATGATGTGACTATGATGGACCTGTGGAACACTAAACAAAAGACTGGCGACTCCTTTACACACTTTCTACAAAGGTGAAGGAGAATCTTTGCATGGTATTAAAGAGATATTCCTGAATCTGAGAAAATGGAAATATTTGTTAATAACTTGGTACCCAAGTTGAACTACACATTGCAAATGCAAGACTCCCCTAGCTTCAATAGGATGATCAAAAATGCCATCTGTATCAAGGAAGTCATGGTTAAAAAGGGATAAATCACTCTCCAAAGTGAGAAAAAATCTAACAACTCCAACAACAAACCTAAGTGGTGGAAGCAAAACAAAAATGTTGTCAACAATGGAGTAGTATATGCCTCCAATATTAGTCCTAAACCTGAGGTGTTCAACCTAACAAATAGCATGCAAGAAAGCAAAGATGCCAAGGTAACAACCTCCATCCCTAAATCAAACAACGAGAATAACAAGGGTCAGCCATGGACTTCGAAACCTCAAAGAACATTCACTCCTTTGGGAGAGCCTCTTGAAACTATTTTGAAGACACTATTAGACAACAAATTTCTCACAATCCCATATTCCAAACCATGGGAGCTATAATTCAAACCAAGATGGTGGGATGACAATTCTTACCATGTCTTTAACAAAAACAAAGGACACAAGACTAACAACTGTCTTAAACTCAAACATGTTATCCAAGACCTTATTGAAGGAGGCAAGATCAAAGTGGAGGGACACACCACTAACGAAGATCATAAAGCATTTAACAAGCCATTCCCTAATTACAAGAAAGGGAAAGTATCCAAAGGAAAAGGAAATGAGCTGAACTACACCTACTCTAAAAGTGATAACATGATTAACATGCTAGACACTAAAATTGAATCAATTAAGGTGATCACTATCAAATGTATTAAAGGCACATCTTCCCAATCTAATTTCGTGACGCAAACTAAAGCACAAGTCACGATCAAAGGACCTAATTCTACATCAAAACCAGTGTCAACATCCAAGGTTCCCATTGTCACTATCCCTAAACTAATAGCATCAAAACAAACAGTTACTACTCTTGCAACAATGTACAACCTGGTGGATCAATTGTGATGAATCTCTACTAAAATTTCCATTTTTGAGTTGCTTAAAATATCCACAATGCATAGGGAAATCTTGGAACAAGCCCTACATGCCAATAATGTACCAACGGACCTTGATATAGACAAATTCCAAGCGATGGTCAATCACATCTCAACACCACATTATCTCTCCTTTTCTGAAGAGGATGTGTAATGTCCCCGCTAGGGAACCCATAAGGATCAGGTCTAAAGTACAAAGATAACAACTAGATTTTTTTTTTTAAAACGTTACTAAGACTATTTTAGAAATTATAAAAAATGAACATGTCCTTAAAGGTTCCCCTTAAATGATTTCCATGAATATAAAAAAATACTGATTCTATAAATTACCTTAATGAATTCATTTCCTTTCCTAATTTGCATTGTATTTAGATTTTCTTTTTTGAAAGGAGACAGAAATAAATACATTGTACTTCTAAAAATAATTTTCCCTTTTCTTTGATTTCATTTCCAATTAACCTTGCCTACACATAATTCATTTGTATTACCGAAACATAAATAAATCTTACTTCCATTTTTCATTTCAAGAGAGATAGGATATAAAATACATAATCATATTTCTTTATTACAACTTTCTGATTTCCAAATAAACATTCCCTTTGATGTTCCTAAATCTACCCTTCCCAAATTACATTTATTTTCCTTTAATATGCAATACAAATACATCAAATTTCCCAAGGGCTTACAACAGATCTCTACATCTTTGTTTACAATGGATGGTAGTACAGAAAAATTTTAAAGAAAATCTTCATCACTGAATAAATCTGAATCCAAGCCAAGACATGAGCCATAAACAGTACCTCAAAGAGATTTTCCACCCAACCATGTGAAACTTGTGAATTTACACCCCCCATGCTAGGAGATAGAACCAAAGTACTCTCAAGGCGTAAGGAAATCTAAAGCAAAAGAATCATGTAATCAAATACCAAAAGATAAAAGGCATAAACAACAAAGCACCACAAGACTATGCACCAAAGGTTTAGGTTCTAGAATACTGCCTAGGTGAGTGTCATCACACATCCTGTGCATTGGGATCCTCCCTAGAAACCATGTAACACCGGTCCCCTCTCAAAGTTATAGGATCCACCCTAGCAGTTACCCATGGTACCGGTACTCCAACAGGTCTATGTGGATTTATCCATTAAATATATATCTTTCATTATGTTTTGAAACCCCCCTCCCGATTCAATTTTTATGTTATCACTTGTTTACAAACTCACCCATAGGATTCCCTGGCAACCACTTTGGGTTCCAGCACCTATGGTGAGCCACTCACCTAGGTTATCTAGTTCCCTACCCCAAAAAACATACCAAAACAAAGAAAAAATCTCAAATGCTCTGATTCATATGTTAAAGAAACCCTCATGTTTGCTCAAACCCTCAAGACGAGTCCTAATCCTTAATCATGAGAAATATGAGGAATATAACAAGGATGTCATATACAATACATACTAAGAAAAACTTATTGTTCTACCATATGAAATATATTGAACATTCAAATGGGAAAAAGGAAGTAGACAGACAACAAGATCAAACTGGAAGACACAGACCAAAATAACAAAAAAAAAAATTGGAAAAACATTTCAAAAATCTGCATAACATAGGGTAAAAATAACCATTTGTAGAACTTACTAAAACATCGAAAAAAAACACATACCTAAACTCCCTAATCTTCCCTGAAACCTAAATACATGAAATAAAGCATCCAATACATCCACAAAGAAAACATAACCTTCAAAGAGAGATTAAAAGGAAATTATATCATATATACATCATTCTTCCTGAATAGATCAAAACATTATCCCCCATCTTTTAGAAAAATTCTCACCACATAAACTTTCAGGAAATGAATATCAAACATTATTACACACACACACACACACACACACACACACACACACACCAAAACATGACAGGAGTATTTTTCTATGGTTACAGATCCTACCTAGGGTCCTACGGAGAAACCTTTCCAAAATTGAGCAACCTCTGCTTCCAGTATGAACCAGCCCCTCCTTCCAAATTCCTGATGGCTACTCTCCTTTCGGGTTGTATTTCTAAGTTTCTCCTGAAATAAAACTCCTCCTTCCTCCCAGATAAATCCTAACTCCAACTATTTCATACCTCTGCAATTTTTTTCTTGAAAATGATTATCCAATTTTCTCCCCATAAAAACCCCAACTCCTCACATACTCCAAATATTAAAATCCAGCCATATAGTTGGAGGAGTTTCATTACGGGAAGCAATTTCTCCAACTAATATAGTTGGTTTTAAAAATATTAAAACAACTCCCGAAAGAATAACTAAAGGTTTGATTTATATTTATTTACTTATTTAACTCACCAAGACCATAAAAGAACAAAGGTAAAAATAATCCTCAAGGAATTCACATAGCGCAATGGAAACTAACTAGCCTAACTACTAGGAGGTCTCAGGTTCAAAACTCCTAGGTAAGCTTAGTTTTACTTATTGAATTATTATTACTCTATCATATTTTATTTTGCAATTACATCATTAATTTTACAAGCATAAAGATATAAAAAACACCTTTCTATATATGTGTGTGTGTGTGTGTGTGTGTGTGTGTGTGTGTGTGTGTGTGTGTGTGTGTGCGTGCGCGCGCGCGTGCACCCATATATACATACACATATATATTGCACAAATAAAGCATCAAATTCATATTTCAAAAGATGGAGAACCATCATTCCTTAATATATAAATACAAATAATGAGACAAAGAAAACATACACTAAAGCATAAATCACCAAAGCACAAAATCATATAACTACTTAACCCCTCCAACTAAGGTGACTTCCTAAACAGAACCTAAGTCAACAAGGTTCCCTTGAGATTGCTTTTGGAAATATCTCCGCACAACAATGTTCGAGGATTTTTTTTAGGCACACTCTGACCTGTGTAGCTAGGTGAAGTCAATGCCTGGTACCTACATCTTGCATCACCAAGTCAAGAGAAACATTTGTACATATATATAAATATACAACCAATGTCAAACAAGGAAGGAGAGTGCTACATCGTGTGGATCTCCTATACAAGTGACTACAAATTCCTCTCCAAATCCTACAAACACATCAGATAGCATCAATATCAAGGCATAATTGGATTAGTGTGGTTAGCTCCAAAATTAATCATTACTCCATAATGTAAATCGAGAATTGAATCATCTTTATAAGAAATACAATCAAATATATGAAATAACATGTCTTGATAAAAACTTTTAAATCATTTTCTATCTTCCATAAAATATTTTAATTATCCAAATATACTCATAATGTCTCATCAACTAAAAGTAAACAAAACATAGAGTCGATAATGCTCAATATAGAAATAATGTCTGTGCAAAATATCAAGATACTAGGGTGGGCATTATAGGATGATAAATCATTGAAACATCCACATAATCAACCACTCCATATTGAAGTCCTCATTCATAAATCCCATTTTAGACGCGTATTGATAGATGGAGGGGCAGGATTGAATATTTGTACCCTTAACCTGATTAGGAAACTGTGTCTTTCAGAACAGACCATTGATTCTAGAAGCAAAATCACTATCAAAGCTTATGATGAGGAAGAAAGATCCTCTAAAGGTCTTATTGTTCTATCCATCAGAGTCGGGCTGATTGAAAGGAATGTCATCTGTCAAGTTCTTGATCTACCCCTGACTTACAACATACTGTTGGGGAGACCCTGGATTCACTAAATGCAAGTTGTATCGTCTACCTTCCACCAATGTATCAAGTTCCCACATAATGGGGTGGAAGTGACAATTCCTGCAGATGCCAATTATACTTGTAATAATATTAAGGAAGGTAGTATGGTTTCACATAACAAAGAAGCTACAAGTGAGATTGTTCCTGAGACTACCAAGGACATTGTTATGAAAAGCTTTGGTAAAACCTTGAAAGTTGAAGAAACAGGCATGTGAGAATACAAGTTGGACATGACCCCATCATTAATAGAGCTCCCAGTATCACCAAGATCCTATGGAAAACCTTCCTCATCATTCACACCTACTACATTTCAAATGCTAGAATTCCACAAAGCAACTGGCATGGTTAAGGCATCCACATCTTCTTTAGATAACATAAAAGAACAAGTAGTCTTGGCCTGGCTTTACAAAGGAGAACCAAAGGAGGCTGAGGTAAAAAATGTGGAAATATCCCCAGAGAAGTATGGCAAAGGATATGACCTCCTCAAGAAAATGAGATATAAAGGAAAAGGACCTTTAAGCAACAAGGAAAAAGGATTCATTGAACCTATACACATGGAATTCAGGGAAACTAAGGATAAAACAGGGCTAGGTTTAAATAAATATACAAACCCTACTTCAAAGGATAGTCTAGTTTCTGATAAAGGGAGTGCTAAAATAGAAGAAATAAAAGTGGAACCATGGTCCTACAAAAGATTATTACATGTTTCCAGGAGAATCCTGAATATCAAGGTGAGCACTATGTACCAAGCTTTGAAGTACCACAAGACCTTTACATCCCCTTGTTACCACAGGCTCCTATTCAAGAGGTAGGAGACACAACAGAAGATGATCCAGAGATACCATTGATAGCAACAACTACTGAGAGCACATCCTGACAACAAGATTCACATCCTAACTAGGGGAAGTTAGTCACAATCACACATGTCCTTGATTTACCACACTTTGATCCCCAAGTGGCTAATAGGGTACACCAGGTAACTATTGCTGAATTCTTAAACAGGTCCAATGATGAAATAAAAGACTCTCATGATTATGAGTGGGATGAGCTATATGTTTCCATAGAGGATATTGAAATAGATGTAATTCACATGTTCGCAGCTACATCAGTACACCAAGAACCCTCTAACACCACTCCTAATAGTATTGATGTTCCTGGAGCAGAGGAGGAATTCCTTCCCCAAATTATTGATGAAGAAATTGGTGTTCTCTTAGGTCTAGAATAAATTTAGAGGCGACAAGCTAGGAGCCTCCTCCTAAAAAGAGATGAAGAATAATAATATTCAACTGACAAGTCACTAGATTTTGGTCCACATATTACTAATAATGACCCTTTTAATGACAATCTGATTCCTATTGATTTAAACATTGAAGAGATTAACTTAACAAAACATGTCATGTCAGTTAATAGTCTTGATGCTAAAATGATTTTGTCCTTCCCAGAGTCTGATTCCTTGTCTTTAATAAACCTAGACCTAATAGATTGGACCCATATGGATCCTACTCCTATCCTAGACTTCCCTAATGACTACACTTTGGATTGCTATCTAAACACTTGTGAACCTTACCATTCTTCCACCAATGCAAGGAGTGTGAACATGTCATAGGGGGATATCAAGTTTCTCTATCAAAAAATGAAAAATAAAAAGAAAAAGAGAACTGACAGTAAAAAACACGTTGTGGCAGTGTCAGATTCTAAAATAGTAAAAACAAAAGATGTATCTAATGGTGAAAACTTCTTAGAGGCACCAAAGGATGAGATTCTTGATATCCTCCCTAAGCACTTTCAAGAAAGGTCTTCAGTTATAATAGAACCAATGCAATTAGTTAAATTGGGTACAGTTGAAGATCCTCAAATTGTTCACCTAGCACAATATTTGTCAAAAGAGAAGAAGACACGGTTCACCGAGTTCTTGAAAGACAAAAAGATCAAGTTTGCATGGTCTTATATAGATATGCCTAGATTGGATCCTGAATTGATAATGCACCATCTATCTATAGCTCCTGGGATTAAACCTGTGAAATAAAAACTAAGAAAGATGTATCCTCATGTTGCATTACTAGTAAAAGTGGAGCTGGAGAAATTCTTAAAAGCTAGATTCATTCAGGTCATTTCTTACACAGGATGGATCTCCAATGTGGCCCCAATGTCTAAATCACATAAATCTATCAGGACCTATATAGACTTCAGAGACCTAAACAAGGCATGTCCTAAGGATGACTTTCCGCTAGCTAATATTGATATGATCATAGACCTCACAACAGGCTACCAAATGTATTCATTAATGGATGGTTTCTCAAGCTATAATAAGATTAAAATTGCTCCTAAAGATCAAGAAAATACTGCATTTACATGTGCATGGGGAACCTTTTGTTGGAACGTCATGCCATTTCGGTTAAAGAATGTTGATGCTACATATCAAAGAGAAATGACCACTATATTCCATGATATGATGCATAAAAATATGGAGGATTACGTGGATGACACCTTAGCTAAATCAAAAGAATGGAATACTCATATTGAAGACTTGAGGAAGATATTGGATTGTATGGAGCAATTTTAACTTAGGCTCAATCCAAAGAAATGTGCCTTTGGGCTCCAATCACGAAAGCTCCTAGGATTTATTATCTCAGTAAAAGTTATTGAGGTATACCCTAGAAAAGTCAAGGCTATACTAGAGATGACTCCTCCATGCAACATTAGTCAAATGAGAACATTACAAGGGAGACTTCAATCAATTAGGAGGTTCATGTCACAACATTCCGACAGGGCACAACCCTTTACCAAATTACTACATAAAGGGGTCACTTTCAAATGGGATGAACATTGTGAAGCCAACTTCAGAGAATTGAAAGAGTACCTGGCTACTCCTCCTATTCTTATGGCACCCATTCATGGAAAGCCATTACTCCTATATATTTCAGCTACAACCACATCACTAGGAGTATTGCTCACACAAGAGGATGAAACTAAGAAAGAAAGAGAAATCTACTACATCAATAGAATAGTAGTCTCCTATCAACTCAATTACAACATTATTGAGAAAGCATGCTTAGAAGTTGTCTTTGCATCACAAAAATTGAGACACATGCTATCACATATAGTAAGGCTCATTGCAAAAATAGATCCTTTGATGTACCTCCTATGAAAAATAGCATTAATAGGACGTCTGGCAAAGTGGCTCCTCATTCTGAGAAAATTTGATATTGAGTATGTGGACAAGAGGGCTATTAAAGTACAAGTTCTCACAGATCAATTAGTTGATTCACCACTCCAAGATGATGAACCTTTGAGGACTGAGTTCCCTAATTAAACAATTATGCACCTCACCGAGTATCCATAGAAGATGTACTTTGATGGTTCTTTCACGCAAAAAGGCTTTGGAGCAGGGGTTCTATTCATAACTCCTCAAGGCTACAAGATACCCAAGTCCTACAAATTAATGTTTCCATGCAGAAATAACATTTCTGAATAAGAAGCATTAGTAAATGGTCTTAAGCTTGCCATGGAATGGAAGATTGTAGAGTTACACGTGTATGGTGACTCCCAGCTCATTATCAATCAAGTCAATGGAGATTATCAGATAAAAGATGAGAATTTGATGCCCTGCAAACAACTAGTAGATGACTTAAAGAAGTACTTTGTCTTCATCACATTCCAACAGATACCCAAAATAGAGAACAAAGCTGCAGATGCTATGTCTACATTGGCGTCCATGTTACAACTGGAGGAACATCAATTCCACTATGAATTCTTGGTGGAATAATTATACTATCTAGCCTTTGATACCCCTGAATACCAAGTAATCTGTACTTTGAATACCCCAGGCCAATCTCAGTATGCTAATATCATCGCTTACCTAACTGACAGAACCATTCCCAATGATCTATCAAGGAATGAAAAAAGAGCCTTGATTAGGAGAGCATCACGTTATGTCCTCATAACTAATAACTTATATATATGAGGTCTCGATGGTACACTTATTAGATGTTTAGAACACAAAGAGTTAGATCGTACCTTAAAAGAAGTCCATGAAGGTGTATGTGGATCACATTCAAACAACTTTTCACTAGCAAAGAAACTGCTCAGAGAAGGCTATTACTGGCCTATAATGGAAAAATATGCTATTCAATTTTCTAAAGCATGTCACAAATGCCAGACACATGGAAATCTCATCCAAGCTCCTGCCAGAGAACTTATACCTTTCATAACACATTGGCCATTTCAACAATGGGCCTTTGACTTGGTTGGACAAATATATCCGAATTCTTCAAATGGACACAAGTTCATCATTACAACCACTGAGTATTTTAGGAAGTGGTTCAAGGTCATGCCACTAATCAAAGCCACTAGAAAATAGGTGACTATGTTCATTCTGAACTACATTATCTGTAGATATGGGATACCCTCTTCAATTATAACAAATAATGGGGGCTAATTTAAAAACTAAGACATTTATGACCTTTGCGACCAATTCCACATTACTCAACATTTCTCTTTAATCTATTACCCTCAAGGTAATGGATAGGCTAAGGCATCTAATAAGAATATTCTTAAGATCCTACATAGAACTATGAATAAGTGAGGTAGAGACTGGCATTTACAACTAAATCTGGCACTATGGCCCTACAGAACAAACATGAGAACACCAACTAGATCCACACCATTTTCTGTAGTCTATGGCACTGAAGCAGTACTACCTATTGAGGTTGAAATCCTATTTTTGTGGATATCTTTACAAGGTCTTGTTACTGTTGAGCAATATCACATTAATTAGGTGAATTCTTCAGACTTACTTGATGAGCGCAGGCAAAAAGCATTCGATCATCTAAAAATGTACCAAGCACGAATGTCCAAGGGGTATAATAAAAATGTAGAACCACAAAAATTTCAAGTGGGGGATATCATCCTAAAGGAGAATCCTAAAAACAACCTAACAAAGAGCCAAAAGGAAAGTCTGAACCTAATTGGTTGGGACCTTATGTCATTACTGCTACTTTTGGGATTGGAGCTTATAAACTAGCTACACTTGAGGGAGATGTTTTTCTATATCCTATCAATAATCTACATTTGAAGTGGTTGTACGTTTGACATTCAACTAGCAGAGCCTGTAGAGTGGAAAATTTAGAAAATACCAAAAACATCAAAAAATTGATCTTGAAGAAATCCAAAAATAGTGGAAAAAGTCTTGAAGAAAGGTATCCTTGGTGAAAACTTGGAAAACAGGCACCTTGATACTACAAAAACATTCAAAAAAGAAAGAATAGAAAAAAAATTGAAAAAGAGAAAAGTGCCTTGATGACAACATGGTAAAACAGGCATCCTGGTAGCAAAAAAAGAATGAAAGGTCTTGCTGAGTGGTGGAAACCTAGCAATCAGGTGTCACTTGTATTATGTGCTCTATCTATCAATACATTGCTGACACTAAGCCTTCACGATTACACCTGTACTAAGGGTTGACTTTGTTTCCTTACAAAAATCTTATCCTTGGTTGGGATTTTTCTATATTTTTTTCTTAGGATCAAGTCATTTTGCACTAGGGGCATCTTTTCTAGCATGTTAGGTTGCGTCTTCTAGGTCATCATAGGATGGTGTGACACAATTCTTTTTGATGCTTTCACCAAACTGTCACTTTCACGAAACAAGGATGGCACAAACATTGCACTAACATGAACGGTGTTCCTAGAAGCTACATTGAATTGCAAACAGGAAGAAAGTTATACACAGATATGGAACACATATTTGCTTGCATTCCAACTTTTTGATTGATGAATCTCTACTGCGCTTGAAAAATGAATCAATAGTATTTCTCAATACTACTTAAACATAGTTTTATCTTGGTTTGATTATGAATCTTTTATGCACTGATGATGTTTTAACTAGGTGCATCTAAGTAGTTATGAGTTTTATTTGATTCATTCACAATTGATTGTTGTTATGTCTTCTGAGTAACTCCATGACGTCTGCACAAAGTCAAAGAGTTGCAAGGATAGGGGGCATAACATATTCTTGGTTTTATGCATATGGTGATTGTCCCAAATGATCCTATAAATTTTACCTAGCTTGGATGTTTATGGTAAGAGCTGCCAACATGAGTGGATAGCCGCATATATCTTGATCTTTGTTATGTCACTATGATGAATTGTGTCACACCATCCTTGTCTGTTTTCTAAATTTATATTCTCACTATGGTATATGAAGCATAATGTACCCAAGGATATGAATTTTCAAGGTCATTGCTGGTCCAATATCTTACCTTACACAGATTTTGAAATAGTAAAAGGAAGGTGACTATTTTTTTATCCTGGCTTCTATGCCTTGATGCCTAAGTCAATTTCTATCATTTCATCTAATAAACATAGTATTCATACTTTCATAATATCATCAGGTATTAGCGAATTTTGTACTAATAGGTGGTATCCATTCTGACAAGTGCCCAATGATGATAAAAATGTTATAAAAACTGCCAATCAGTGACAAGTCCTAAGAGTATGCATATAGCTACATTTAGAGATTGCATGAAGCATTTTGAAAGAAACAAAAAGCATAAGGACTTTGAGCTCAAAATGATTTCAATTTTCATTCAAAATCCAAGTTATAAAAATTACATAATTTACAATTCTCAAAATATTTGATCTATCGGGAATGAAATTGAACTCACCTTTTAAACATGATTAACCTGGTAAAACATGTGTTTTCTCTAAACACACCTTATTTTATTCACTTCTTCTAATCCAATCTTTCATTGACCTACCCTTTCCTACAAGTGATACAACCGAGGAATTTTATTTCTTCCTTCAATTTTGTTCTCGATGGGGCATGATCACACTATCATCAATCAAATTCTTGCTTGAAACAACATTAAAAAAGGCTTCATTATCAAACACCTAGGGGCATGACAGTTTCCTTGACTAATTTGGAACTGTTGGATAAAAATATTTGGTTCACATAAGCTAGATATCTTGTGTTTCCTCATTTTTAAAAGAATCTTACTAAGCTCCTAGCAGCTTCATACTAACTTTTGGATGACAGACAAGTTTGGAATCAGTATTATCAATTTTTGGATGACAACCAAGTCTAGAATTGGTATTTTAAGATCTTTGTATATTGAAGTTTGTACGACAGCCAACTTCAAAGTCAATTCTATCAATTTAGTTCAATCAAGTGCGAGACCTATCTCATCAGGCATTTTGTTCGATCGTGAGTGAAATTCTCAATCTTTTTGAAGTCAACATCAAAAACTTTCTTTGAATCAATATGCTCCTCGCACATCAATTCCAAGAGGGGAAAATGTAACCACCTAGGTTTGGTCTTCTTTGACTATAGAACCTATTTTTCTTAAGTTTGATCATACCCCCAATTATGTCTAGACAACTCTTCGATCGGCTAGCATAATTCATTCAAATCAGATTTAATCTCCTAAGTGATTCAATCACTAAATTTTATTAATCACCTTAGCCAATGAAAACCAATCAATTAAATCAAATCATTTCAAATCAAACATGGCTAAGGTAATTAATTTAAGAGGAATTAAATAAACCCCTATTATATCTGATCACTTGCAAAGCCTATGTTCTAGCCTAAATTAATCTAATTAATTGACTGTAGTCCTAATTAATTATCCAAAGCAATAAAAAGCTTAAATAATTAATATTCCTATTTTTGAATGAATATATTTAATATAATTCATTTCATTAATATTCCTCTTAACCCCTAACCTAACCTATCTCAACCACCTTAACCCTGGGTTCAAACCCATCCCAACCTATTCCCCCCATACTAAATCTAATCCTAATCTTAATCTTATCCTAACCCACTTTATAATGATGTCACATTCCTAAATTTATGATTAGAAACTCAACCCACTTGAGAAAGTCAACTTTCTCAAGCTTGACTCCCTCTAAGTTCACTTTCTCAATCTTGGACTTACACCCCTCACCATGCTTCTTAAATGCTCCCATTAATACATTATTAATAGAGATTCCTCAAGTCCATGCCTCATGAATGCCTTTGGCATTTATGTCTCTTACACCTCATTAATGGTTTTTACACCTCCATTAATGACCCTTGTCCCCCCTCTCTCTTCTCATTTCTTCTATAAATAGAATGAGTTTTTTAAGCTCAAATGGCCCTTAATTTTTGAATGTATTGTTGTAATGCCCTTAATTTTAGAATTAAAAAGCATTGTTATGTTGTTAGGATTAATATAGATTCATATTGAATTTTAGCTTTGATGACATTAATTTTTCCATTAGTACACTTAGTGAAAACCATTGAAAGAGATCACCGGTAGACTACAAGCATTACTGGTGGACTAAAAGCATTACCGGTGATAAAAAGCATCACTGGCGACATAGTTTTGAGAACAAAACCAATGGAATAGAAAAGGCATACCCGACGACCAGTTCAAGAAAGGAACACTAATAACCAAGAAAATCGACCATCAGAACCGACAGTCAATTAGAGAACTCGTAAATTGTTGATCTGAGTTTTACACATCAGATAAAGCTATGCAATTCTATTTATAGAGTTTTAATTTGTTTTAAATCACAACTTGAGGGTCAAGAAAGCTTTATGTAAATATTTTAAAGCATCCTAACAGATCTAAAAAATATCTAACTAAAGATCAAGGTCAAGTTGTAAACCTTGGATCTAGAGCTAACTTGCAAAGTGTGAATCAAGAATTGAGCCAAAAACTAGTATAAATAGATGTTCAACTCAATTGTGAGTTATGAATTCATTGTTGTTGATAACCACTAAGAGAATCTAAGGAGCAGAAGGAAGAATTCATGCAAAGTTTAGAAATAGATCACATCAGTTGTCAAGAACACACAGAGGCTACCGACGAGCAAATAAAGGTATTATTCAATCATGGAAGGATGATTACTTATATGTATGAAGCTTAATAGGATATGTTATCAGCAATTAAAGATTGCATACATCATCAGATCAAAGACTTATGTAGTTGCATTTTAACAAGTGCATCACATCTAAAATCCTTTTGTAGAAGGTGGACTTAACTATTCTTTACAAATCTCTTAATAGTGTGCACATTTAACAGTGTTGCTAAAGCTTCAAATGAAGTAGATCTTAATAGGTCTTCACTGTAATAATCCTAACAGGGTAGGTCATCAGAAGTGACCAATTGTAAGCCTTAACCGGCACCTTCTTATCTGCAAATAGTGAAGTTTTGTCAGTAACAATCCCCACCGTAGTTTTTACTTCCTAACAAGAGTTTTTTGTGATATCATATCTTGTGTTGTGTGTTATCTATTTTCATGAATGTTTCTGTCATGGTTACATACTAAAGAGCTTGTGATATGATTGCATATACATAAAGAAAGATGAACAGTTAGATAAGATAATTTACAAACTGATGATTAAGGGTTAATGGGCTAACCAAGAAAAGTTTTAGAGGTACTGAGTCACCCCTCCCCTCTCAATACATCATTCCAATATAATTCCAACAATTGGTATCAGAGCTAAGTCTCTCTCTTAAAAATCTTAAAGACTTGAGAGAAAAGATTGGAGCAATGGACAAGTTCAGACAGGACATGACTATTGAGAATGAGCAGTTACACATGCAAATAAACTATGAGCAGTACAAGGAGGCTAGAATAAAACTAAGAAAATTTCTTGATGAAAGAAAGATTATGGCAACCAGACTGAATGAGAAATACTACAAAGAATTGGAAATAATAGATTACTTTGAAACAATGGAATCATCAATGAGCAAAGTTTCAAACGCATTAGTTGAAGAAATTACAAATATACAAGAGATCAATCTACATTTGACAGATCAAATCAAGATGTTGCAAATTGGTCAAGAGACTCAAATGGTGAAAATGATTGATGTCATGAATGATGCAAGAAAAGATGAAAATGAAAGAACTCTAGCCATTGATGATAGGAGGAAAGTTACAGAGAAACTACAAGAGAAAGAATCAAAGATTATAAGACTCACTGAGCATCACCATGAGGTTACGAAATAGATAATTCTTATGAGTCAAGAAGAAAATAGATTAAATACATAACTCATTGAAAGAATACAGATAATAGGTGAGCTAAGATAAGAGAACAAAAATTGAAGCATGAAATCAAAGTCCAGAATCAACACAACAAATTAATCAAAAAGGATGAGGATAGCAACAAAAGGATGGATGACTTTCTTGATGGACAAAGAAGAGTCAACAAATACACAGGATTAGGGTACAATGAGAATGGTGAATCTTCTAATCAACCAGATCAGAGGAATGCTTTTACAACCCTAAGATCCAAGAAGCTGTCATGCAATCACTGTGGAAAACCAGGCCACACCTCAAACATCTACAGAAGAAAAATGAAAGGTATTTCTCAAGAATAATCTACTTTTACTAGTAATTGTTATAAATGTCAAAAGAAAGGACACAAGGGACATGAGTGTAGATCCAAAGTGAAAAATCCAAAGAGAAAAACCTATATGGACAAGTACTGTCCTACATGCAAGATGAATGGGCATACACATAAGGAATGCTAGAAAAAGAACAAGAAGGCATGGACACCAAAGGAAACTGATAAAAGATACAAACCAACAAGAGTAGGTAACTCATATATTTGGGACTATAACACATGGGTAAATTGCATAGCATATGAAAGGTATGGTCATATTGCTGCCAACTGCATGAGAAAGTGGACCAGAAGGTCAAGAGGTTGGACCAATCCAAGTATGACATGCTTACACTATCATAAGGTTGGACATGTGATAAAAGATTGCAAAGACCGACTGACAGACACAAATACACATCCCAATGGAAATACTATTGATTACATCAAAAGAATGAGAAACAACATGTGGGTAAAAGCCACAAACACTGAAGGTGCTAGAACAAGCAATGCAAATGGTGCCACCTCATCCAATGGATCCAGTGACATCACTACATCCAACTAGATTGCACAAGTAAGTATGGAACTACATTATGATAAGTTACATTATACATTGGTTCCATCATATATAGTTCATATTGTAATATTAGCATGAATAAAGATGCAATATATTGTTATTTGCTAAACTAATGAAAATCAACCATTGGTTATTGGGAAAAATTTACATCGGTGAACACACACAGAAAAGTTAGCACTACTTACCTGAATGTATTGGTCATTACACAAGCTAAGTATAAACCAACGGATATCGGTGAATGTTGAATCAACAAAAGATGTCTTCACAAACCTCACCAACAATCATCGATGAAGTCTCCAAAACCGCTAGCAACCCTGATGCTTTGCACAGACACCAAAGATGTTATGAATGTCTCTATCGACAAAATCAGTATTCATAAACCGATGAGTTGGTAAGCATTAATGAAAACTTAGGGTACAAAGAGGTTATAAAATCCCGACGGGTAAACTCATTTTTGCACTTGCAATTTTCAATTAGAGTAGAGTAGAGCAGAGCAATTTAAAAGAAGATTGGAAAGTGACCCAGAAAAAATCATTTTGACATGAAGCATTCACATTCATAGGCAATCAAAGAGAATCTGTAAGTAAATACACTCACTGACCACACTATTTTATTTGCGAAAAGCCCTAAATTGCAAACAAGATGGAATCAACTTCCATAGTAGAGAAAATTAAGGAGGATAAGAAGAAAAATTCAATCTCATTAGTAGAGGAACATGTGCTAAACCTAAATACAATTTACATCCTAAAATAGCTTCAGAACCTGATGATTCTGGAGCATTCTCCTGAATCCCACCTAGGGTTTTCCTGGTAGAGGATGTAAGGTCCTATATTCACTGCAAGATCTCAGAGATAGGAGATCTAGACCTAGATAATGCCTATAGGGAACTATGTGATGATGCTGGAAAGCTCAAAGAAGAGAACAAACACTTGGAAGTAAAGGGACTCACAAATGCACTGCATTTTCCCAAGGTTTTCAAAACGGAATGGATAAAGATTGTTCTTAGTAGAGTCCACAACAAGACTCTATGGCTAAACAAGCCAAAGGCAAGAAGAAAATATATTATACACATGGTTACTGGTTATCCTACAATCGATAAACCAAAGGCTCACAAGCACCCATCTCTGCAGAAGTGGAAAAATTGTCTGGTGCTAAATCAGATAAAAGAGCACTAAAGGTTAACACCATTACCAACGTAGAGCTGAATTTTGGAGCATGTGTCATTGGATATAAGATCTTCCAAGAAAGCCAAATGAACAACATATCTAGTACTTCTATGAGCACAGCATACAAGATTATCAAATAGGGGAAGAAAATGGATCTAGCAGAGATCATGTTACATCAATTCGAGGAGAACATGTGCACAATAAGGTCTTCAAGAACAAACATATGTAAGTTTGGTTCCCTCATAATGTGCATATTCTTTTATTTTGAAGAATACTTTCCTTCCATTGGAAAAGTTACATGGGACAAAAGTTACTAGGAATAGATTTGTATAATGTTATGCATGAGTATTTCAAAACCATAAAGGAAATGCTGCAAGCAAGAACTACGATTCCTGAGAATCTGATAAAGGAACACCATGAAGAAATATGTTTCATGGTAGATACCAGCTTCACATACATACAAGCAGTAGTACCAAGGAAATCATGGCTTTCAAAATTGGATTATGAAATCAAATTAGGATTAGCAAATGAATGCATTAAGGCACTGTTAAATGAACCAATAGACAACAAGCAACTGATATTTGGTACCTATGAAGAGGCCAAACAAAAGATTAAAACAAATCTTATTGTCAAGAAGGCTGTAAAACACTCAAAAAGAATGGTGAAGAATCTAAAAAAGAATTTGAATATATCTTTTGAAGGAGAAGAAGAAAGAGAAGGTGAAGAGGAATAAGAGGGTAAGGAGGAACTCACTGAGGACCAACCTCCCATCAGTGATACAGTAGAGCCAAATGAATCAAAGGAAGAGAAGTTTGATTCACCACCTCCTCCTCCACCTATGAAATCAAGAACAAGAAGTCAAACAACAAAAGATGCAACACCTTCTCCCATGGTGAAAGGAAAGGTATATAAGAGGAATCCTAACACACAAAAGGTAAAACAACCAGCTAGGGAACCTACCAAAAGAAGGAAATTTTTTTAGACAAATGAGGACTTAGATGATTCAACTATGGATGAACCTAACATTATAAAACAAGAAAAGGAAACAGCAAAGGTTACATCACCCACTGAGGACATCAATGAAATATGTAAGAAAATTTATGAAGCTGCATCTATTACACATCCTAAGATTAGGAAATGGTTAAGATGGGATTCTATAAAACAGAATAAGATTGAAGATGCACTTATTGCTAAGATGTGTAGACACTACTATTTCCCACTACATTTCACTACACGCGATATACCACAAGAACTATTAGATAGAATTTCTTCTAGATTCACTTTTGCACTTCATGAGGAGAAAAGGATAAGAGAAAGAGTACTAGTTTCTCTTATGCCTCATGACTTAACGAGAGATAAAATAAATGAAATCATGGATAAATATGCTAAAAGTTTCTCACCCAAGCTAAGAGCTTATAAATTTCTTAAAGAGAAGCTTATAGAGCTTGAACAAGAAATGCATAAGACATGGAGTGAGATACTCAACCCTAATGAAGAGGACACTTATGAGAAGGAAAACATCACTAAAATTGATAAGTCAACAGTAGAGTTAGACAGTGAACAGGTACAAATAATAGGCCAAAAATAGACTAACATTATAGATGAAGACTGGCCAAAAGATAGTGATGATGATCAAGTACCAGCAAGCCCCATCCACATCAACTTAGAGGATGAAGAAGTTACCAAAGAAGACCTATCAATAAAAGGTAACTTAGATGTTGATATAAATGATGAATCATGGTTAGACAATATTGTCAATACCATTACAGGAAAAGACCCTACAAAAGAAATTCAAAAAGATGAAGACATCAATGTTGCAAAGGGTAGTACCGATCAAGAGGACACAACTATTGACACTACAACAATCAATACACCGACAAACATGAATATATTAATAGATGCTATCAATATTCAGTCTAGTCAGGATAAATCATCTAAGAAAGATGATAATGTACCCAAGGATATGGGTACCGATGAAAAAAAAGTTGCATCCAACACTCCCAAGGATACAGATACAGAAATGAAGGATGCAACTGACAATCAGCAAGATGTATCAAAAGATCAAAAGAAAGAGTCAGATAACAAAACTGATGATACATTGAGAATGGTTGAAGAAAAAGATAACAGTGAAGGAGTCAAGCAGGATGAAGGTATCAAACTTAAAGAAGATACATTTATTGATACACCCAAGGGACATGAGGAGACATCTTCACCAAACCAGTAGGTGGACTCAAATCAGATACAAAAGGAAGCCTCATCTTCTCGACCCTCACCCACCAAATCAGCCCAATCTCACGCTTTATAGATGGCGGTACATCAATCAGCCACCCAGCCAAAGAAGAAGAAAAATAAAATAGTAAAGAAAGACATCTTGGCTGTTACAATGGATGAAACCATAGAAGTTCCAAACTGGGATATTACCACTTTGGACAGTGACAAACTTCAAGAGTTTACAGTGCTATGTCATAGAAAATCCATTCAAAAGAAAATGATACAAGAACACAGGGAAACAATGGCACTTGAAAAAGTGAAACATATTCTCCAACAACTTGTTCCTGAAGTAAAACTTGAAGCAAATGCTATAGTTAAGGAAAAAATTGTTGTTCTTACCGACACCATCATAGAGAAAAGTATAGATGTAGAGCAAGCTATGGAAGAACAAGAAGAGAAGAAATATCAATACAAGTTAATTGATAAAATCAACCAAGAAGTGGCATTGAACAAAGTAAAGCTCTCTAAACTCACTAATGAATTAGAGCCAATGATTGCTGAAGCAATCAGCTTAGTTCAAAAGATGTGCACACTTGAGAAATTTATAAAGGAAAATAGTGAAAAACTAGTAGAAATAGATCATAATGTCACCACCAGTGCACAAAGCCTAACCTCACATGCCAAAAGTATAAAGGTACATCATGACAATGTCATAGAGGCGAACAGGCTAAGATAAGAAACATGGGATGCTGAAACACAACTTAGAGGTGAGATTACCAAACTATAGGCACATATTCTACCTAATCTTACTATTTTACAATAGCATATTTCTGATGCAAGAAATCTTATTGCAACCCCTGAGATGTCTCTAGTAGACAACATCTATGATATACATGTATAGATTTCACTGGAGCACATGGCTCTAGAAATGCTAAAAGAGAAATGGGAAAAGATGATGGAGGAGATCAAGTCTTCACATTCCCACCTTTTTGACAAGCTGTAAGAACCTTTTCCTTTAGAATCAAAAAAGGAGGAAAGGAAATGTATATTGTATGTATAGATATGTATATATACTTACACTTAGTGGCATATACATAGGGGGAGTCATTCAGATGACTAAGGAAGTAGTATATACAGGTGTACATACTAATACACTCAGTATGTTGCACATATCATGTTTTTGATACTAATGTCAAAGGGGGAGATTGATGACATTAATTTTTGCATTAGTATACTTAGTGAAAAACATTGACATAGATCACCGGCAGACAATAAGCATTACCGATAGACTACAAGCATTACCGGTGACTACAAGAATCACTGCTGATATAGTTTTGAGAACAAAACCAATGGAACAAAAAAGGCATACCCGACGACTAGTTCAAGAAAGGAACACCAAAGACCAAGAAAATTGACCATCAGAACCGACAGTCAGTTAGAGAACCCACAAATTGTGGATCTGAGTTTTACACGTCAGATAAAGCTATGTAATTCTATTTATAGAGTTTTAATTTGTTTTAAATCACAACTTGAGGGTCAAGCAAGCTTTATGTAAATGTTTTAAAACATCCTAATGGATCTGAAACATATCTAACTAAAGATCAAGGTCAAGTTGTAAACCTTGGATCTAGAGTTAACTTGCGAAGCGTGAATCAAGAATTGAGCCAAAAAACTAGTATAAATAGATGTTCAACTCAATTGTGAGTTATGAATTCATTGTTCTTGATAGCCACTAAGAGCATCTAAGGAGTAGAGGGCAGAATTCATGCAAATTTTAGAAGTAGATCATATCAATTGTCAAGAACACACAGAGGCTACCGACAAGTAGATAAAGGTATTATTCAATCATGGAAGGATGATTACTTATATGTATGAAGCTTAATAGGATCTATTATCAGCAATTAAAGATTGCAGAAATCATCAGATCAAATAATTATGTAGTTTCATTCCAACAAGTGCATCACATCTAAAATCCTTTTGTAGAAGGTGGACTTAACCATTCTTTACAAATCTCTTAACAGAGTGCACACTTAACAGTGTTTCTAAAGCTTCAAATGAAGTAGATCTTAACAGGTCTCCACTGTAATATTCTTAACAGGGTAGGTCATCAGAATTGACCAATTATAAGCCTTAACTGGCCCCTTCTTATCTACAAATAGTGAGGTCTTGTGGGTAACAATCCCCACTGTAGTTTTTTCTTCCCAACAGGAGTTTTCTACGATTTCATATCTTGTGTTATGTGTTATCTATTTTCATGAATGTTTCTGTTATGGTTACATACTAAAGAACTTATGATATGATTGCATATACATAAAAAAAAGATGAACAGTTAGATAAGATAATTTACAAACTAATGATTAAGGGCTAATGGGCTAACCAAGAAAAGTTTTAGAGGTACCGATTCACCCCTCCCCTCTTAGTACATCATTCCAATATATTTCCAACAAGCTTCCATGTTTATGAATTGTTATTATCATGATTTTTAGAGCTAATATGCATGTTTAGTGAGAAAATAGATTAATTTTCATTCAAATCTTCCATTCTTAGGTTGTATATGTCACTGATTTGTGCATAATCCAAGGGAAAGATTATGGCATTCTTCAAACTCCTCCTATATAGGAAGCAATAGATCAGTTTTAGTGTTTAGCTTGGAACCCTTTCTTTTTATGCTTGTTTTCACTAATATAATGATCTATTGAAGTTTCATGTTGCAGATAACAGGTGCACAAATTAACACACACAGTAGGAACTCCATACATTTAATGTGCCTCAAGCTAAGCTTATCTTGAGTGTTTATGTAACTCAATGCTTGGTTATCTGTAAAGACAACAAACTCTATAGGAAATAGATAATGCCTCCACTTCTTTAAGGCTTTCAC
The DNA here is from genome assembly GCA_018584345.1 of Thuja plicata. Classification (NCBI taxonomy): domain Eukaryota; kingdom Viridiplantae; phylum Streptophyta; class Pinopsida; order Cupressales; family Cupressaceae; genus Thuja; species Thuja plicata. The sequence goes on along the minus strand of MU226013.1, from coordinate 3,391,981 downwards.
AAGAGCATATAGCTCCAATTCATAGGAAGATTACCTAGACTTAGCCTCATTTATTCTTTCACTGGAAAAGGCCAGAGACCTACCTTCTAGGCTTAGGACAACTCCTACTGCAATGCTGCTTGCATCACACTCAACAATGAATGGTTTGTCAAAACTAGGTAATAACAATATAGGTTGAGTAGCCACTTCCTTCTTCAACCTATAAAACCCCTCATTAGCTACCTTGGTCCACACAAACTTTGTTTTTAATCCTACTTTTATAGTCTCTTGGATTGGAGCACAAATCTCACTGAATCTCCTAATGAACTTCCTTTAGAATTGGGCTAACTCATGGAAGCTCCTAACTTCTATCCCTATCTAAGGAGTAGGATAATTCAAGATAGCCTCTACTTTCTCTTTATCCATTTTTAAGTCACCCTTGGAAACTATAAAGCCAAGGCAGACTAAGTCTTCCTTCATGAACTCACTCTTCTCAAGATTTATGGTGAGTTTCTCCTCCTGTAACTTCTTCAACACTAACTCCAAGGGTTTTATATGATCCTCTTTGGTTTTACTAAATAAGATGATGCCATCTAAATAAACAACTAAAAAAACTCCTATATAGTCCTTCAAGACTTCAATCATCACCCTCATAAAGGTTCTTGGTGCATTGGTAAGCCCAAAGGGCATAAATAACCATTCATACAACCACTCTGTAGTCTTAAATGTAGACTTCCACTCATCACCCTCTTTCATCCTATTTTGATAGTACCCACTCTTCAATTCAATTTTAGAGAAGTACTTAGCACCCCCCAAGCAATCCATCAAATCTTCTATTCTAGGAATTGGAAATCTATACCTGATATTTATCCTATTTATTGCCCTAGAATCAGTACAAATCCTCCACATACCTTCCTTCTTAGGAGCCAACACCACTAGGACAGCACAAGGGTTAATAATTTTCCTAATCAATCCTTGATCAAACAACTCTTGCACCTACCTAGATATCTCCTTGTTTTTCTCCAGTGTCATCTTGTATGCATCTTTGTTTGGCAAGGATGCTCCCTATATGAAGTCAATTTGATGACTTATCTCCCTCTTTGGTGGTAGTGAAGCTGGTGTACCCTCACAAATTATATCCTTGAACTGATCCAATAGTTCTCTCACCTCTTTTGGCATAGGTGTTTTCTTATGAGTCTCCTCCTCCTTTGGCTTTACCAAGATTACATATCCAACTTCTTCATCTTTCATATCCCTTAGGAATTCTTTTCCATTCATCAACATGGCACTGGATTCTACCTTCTCCACTATGTCCTCTTCTATCAAAGTTCGGATTTTGAAAGTTACCCCATTTTTCTTGAAGGAGTACTTGTTATCTTTCCCATTATGGATAGCTTCTCTGTCATACTGCCATGGTTTCCCAAGCAATATATGGCAATAATCCATTGGAAACACATCACATAGTATCCTATCCTAATACTTTCCAATGGAAAATTCTATCCACACTTGTTCATTCACCAAGATGTTTTCACCCTTATTCAACCATGTAACTTTATAGGGACACACATGTGGGAATTTGGTGAGCTTCAACTTCTCTACCACCTCCTCAGATATGACATTATCTATTGACCTTGAATCAATGATCACCTTGCACACTTTCCCCAATATCTTGTACTTTACTCTAAAAAGAGCCCTCCTCTACTCCTGCTCATCTTTGGTGGGTGTCTTGATTAGGATCCTTCTCAACATAAGGTGTTCTCCTTTCTTTGAATCTAGACTCACCTCTGATTTTTTAGAGAAATCTTCTTCTTGGACATAAGCTATCTTCTTCTCCCCTTGTGAGGATGTTGGTTTATCTGGGCACCTATATGCAGGGTGACCCATATGTCCACAATTGTAACATTTCATAGAAGAAAAGTGAGAGCTTCTCTGAAAAACCTCTCGATCTTCCTCTCCCACTATTATAAGAGCTTCTTCCTCTATTATTTTATCCACCCCTACTGCTTTTTTCTTGTCCTTGATCTAAATATCTGGAGTCACTTTGTCCTCTACTATCACTGCCTCTTCCACTTGAACCTCTCTATGGCCACCTCTGCTGTCTCTACCCCTTCCTCTATTTCTAGAACTAGAATCTTGCTACTTTTTTATTTTTTCTTCCATTTTCAAAGCCATTTTAAAAAAACTATGAATGGAAGTCAGGGTAAAGAGACTAATTTCTTCTTGAATTCTCCACCTTAATCCATTAAGGTATCTTGCAACTTTGATGCTCTCTGTCTCTTGGATTCTTTATCTAAGACAAATTTTTTGAAATTATTTGGTATAGGCTAGCACATCTAGGTATTTTTGCCTAAGTTTCTACCTCTTCTTATGCAGTTGAATGTCACAGTCTTCTAGAAGGTAATTCTCCTTCACCTTTGCAACCATTGTCTTCTAATTTTATATGGGCTTCTTTCCCTCTTTCTCTCTTTCTTCCTGCAATAACTTCCACCATGTGAGTGCTTGCCCTCTTAGCCTTGATTTGTCTATCTTCACCTTGTGTGCTTCTATAATCTGATCACACTCGATGTGATTCTCCATCCCTTCAAGCCATTCCATAACAATTTTAGTGTCCATCTTACCAGAGAATACTGGTATTCCTTCTAGAGCCTTCCCACTCAATGACTTGAGTACTTTGAAGAATAGTTCCTTAGGTAGAAGAGGATCAGGCTTTGGTTCTATTTTCTCTTCTACTAGTTTCTTTCCTTTATCTATCCCTTCATGCATTATTTCTCTCAACTTACTGGCAGTCTCTACCATTTCTGCCATCTTGATCCTCATTTCCTCCATTTCTTCTTCAAGAAGCCTATTCTTGATTTTTTGCTCTGACAAATCATTGCCCAACTCTGCATTTGTCACCATGATGTTCTCACCTATGGATTCACTCCACTCTGCCATGCACTAATCTACTCCCAAGCCTTTTTAATGGCTCTGATACTAATTTTATGGGGAGCTCATCTCCTATAGCCTTCTATCTCTCTCTAAGACCTTCTCTTGGTATTCCTTAGGGTCTCTTTCTCTACCCTAACTAGAGGATTCTTTCCTAATCCCCTAACTCTCTAGGAGCTCTCCACCAACATCAAACTATTGTCTAACCTCTCCTCCATAGCCTTCTTACATCCATGGTTTCTCTAACCTCCTACCACCCCAATGGTGTCAACTTATTAAAGATTGGTTTTCCCAACTCCTCTTAGGTCTAATCCAACCTTTATGGATTCAATTTTATGGATCCTTCACCCATTTTCCAATCAGGTTCCAAAATCAAGTCTATTAGGCCTTGTAGCATTTTTAGGCCTATTACCCTCCCAATCACTAAAAAGGTGATTTTCCTCCTAAAACACCTTAACAACCCTAGAAAAAAATTACATATTCTTTGTGGGGTTTTCCTCCCCTTCAATATTTTCTAGGTCTCTGACTTCTGTCATGTCCGTACAATGGACTTTCACCAAACCCCTAAAAAGAAGGGTTTCTAGGGCATGATGGTTGGTCTGGTTTCTTGATCTTCTTCCACTAATCTAATGAGCTCCTCTAAACTCCTCCTTTGATCAAAAGGTTTGTACCTCATGCCCCTACACTCCACTATCACTGATTGGCACATACCAATCAACTTGCAACCTCCATTATTGTTGCACTACTCAGTCACCCTAGCCAGAATAGCTAGCACTCACTGTTAGCTCTTTTTCTTGAACCACAGCCTTAAGATGACAGTATACTGATTAAAATTGAATGAAAACTCCCTTTTGACAAGAGAAAGGCTAATTTCTAAGGTATTTGATAATACTGGGGATACCTATTATCACCTCCTTCATTTTTGAGTTCCACAGACTCAGGAAGGTATTACCTATTAAAAGATTACTGATTCTTCAGCCTGCGTATTTGGTGGACTAATTCATTCACTGGTTACTTACTTTAGACCTCACTATAATAACTTATAAAGTACCTTGGAGATTGCAATAATTATTTTGAAATAGAGTACTACAAGCCAGGCTATGATCTTAATAACATAAACCAATGAGACAAGGAATTTCATCCTTCTTCCTTTTACTTTAGGAGGGGAAACCTAATGATTCTCTCTACAAGGAATCAACAATATGAACTATATTACTTTGATACAATCATTTTACAGCATGTATGCATTTAGTAACAATGGTATATCTTGATTATTTGTTTAATGCTTGATGATTGAATAAAAATTGAACAATAAACCCTAACTAGTGCCTATCCTTGGGCAAAGAGTCAAAAAAAACATGAAATAACAGAGATAAACTAATGAAGATACTGTAGAGTGCCTTAAAAACTACATGCAATTGAGATAGAATGCCTTACAAACTATCCTCTCATATCCATACTTTTGCATCAAATCCTTACAATAATGTTTTTCTCTCTAAAATTATCTATGAAACTTAGTCCTCTCCTTGAAAGGAACTCATAAATAATTAGACACACTACCTTATAGTGAGTATATTTTGGATGTCTAACAAACAAACATACTAGAGCACAAACATAATATAAAAGAGACAAGACAATATAGAAGAGGGAAACTACACTTGTATTTCATTAACAAATTCTGCTTTGACATATCCAGACAAGAAGCTTAAGAGACTGAGACAAGATGATGAATTTACATTACAATAATATATTCAACATCATTGGGACATGCTATGAAATTTTGCAGGGAAAACCCCCAAAATAGAGCAGAGGAGAGGAACCCCTAAAGCAGATAAAAGAAGGGAATAAATAGAAGCTAGGAAAAACCTAAAGCTCATGCTTGATAAAACACCCTCTTTCTCCAAAGAAATCTGATTTATTGAATCAATATTTGACTCCATTTTTCTTTCCAAAGTCTGACTTTTATCTTCTACAAATTTCCTTTATTCTGTCACTGAAAAGCTTATCAAATCTGATTTCATTTGCTGAGAAATATCTTATTTCATTCTTTGAAAAATCCCTCAGAATTTGATCACATTCTCTGTGAGTATCCTCCAAAATAGACTTTACCTTCTGCACATATCTGATTCTTATTCTCTGAGAAAATCTTCAAATCTGATCATCTTTTACAAAAATCTGATTTCAACTGCTTAATAAAAATCCTCTATGAAAACTTCTCTTTCAAGTTTTGCAATAAAAATATATATTTTGTCTCATTCTATGTAAATTTTATTTCCAATCTCTCTATTCAAAATCTAAGTTGATCCTCTTAAAATATCATTTGAAATTGATTTCAAAATCTGATCTTATTTGCTTGTAAATCTGATTTTTAATCTCCAAGCAATCTTCCTAGAATGCATTTTTCAAATCTTTTAAAAATAAAAAATCTGCACTAGACTATAGAAAAGACTATACAGATTTAATATTTCATGCAAATCTGATTTTATATTCCTTTTAATATTCCATGCACAAAATATAACATTGTAAATCATTTTAATTTTGAAATATATGCATTTTCTCCCTTTATAATTCTATTTTATGCCTTTTTCTCCCATAATCCACCAGAATGCGCCACTTGGCAAGCTCTGACTGGCTACTCTTAACTGGTCTTGGAACTCCTTGTTTTAACCTTGGTTCACTTTTTCTCATTGTCTCTAAGTCTCTGAAAGATTTCTTCAACTATGATTTGATTTGGAGACTTGGAGACAAGCCTTTAGTCTCTAAGTCTCTGAGTAATTTTCTTGTCTTTGGAGACTTGGAGACTACTTCAAAACTTGACCATGCTCTCTGACCACACCTTAACCACAGTTATCATTTTCTCTATGTCTCTGAGTCTCTGAATAATTCCTTTAAATCTAGTTACATCTGGAGACTTGGAGACAACCTTTAGTCTCTGAATAATTTTCTTGACCTTGAGTCTGTCTAGAGACTTAGAGACTAACTTAGTCTCTAAGTCTCTATGAGATTTCATTTGACCTTACCTTAACTACACTTCAACCGTGGTTAGCCTACACCATGTAGTCTCTAAGTCTCTTGAAGTTTTCATTAACTTTGGTTAGATCTAGAGACTTGGAGACAACCTTCAGTCTCCAAGTCTCTGAATAATTTTCTTGACCTTGAGTCTATCTAGAGACTTGGAGACTAACTTAGTCTGTAAGTCTCTGAGAGATTTTATTTTACCTTACCTTAACTACACTTCGACCGTGGTTGGCCTCCACCATATAGTCTCTAAGTCTCTTGAAGTTTTCATTAACTTTGGTTAGATCTGGAGACTTAGAGACTAAGGCTAAGCTTAACTCGACCATTAACCATGCCTTAATTGTGGTTACTTTGCACAATGTAATCTCCAAGTCTCATAATATTTTTCTTAACCATGGTTTGATTTGGAGACCTAGAGACAAGCTTTAGTCTCCAAGTCTCTGAACGAATTCGCTAACCAGGAAATTATTGGGAGACTTGGAGACTAAATTCTTGAATGTTTTTAAAGTATTGTGCATTTTACATTAAAATTATGGGGCCCACCAGTATTTCAAAATCTCTAGCCAAGAGGCCCACCAAATGGCCTCTTGTTTATTTCTTCAAATCATATACTAAGTGCTTTAGTATATAAATACAAAAAACTTTTGCAACCCTATGCATGTGGGATAAAATTCTGTGCATTTTCTTAAACTTCTGATACTTCTCCAAATGCTTCTCACAAATGGCCATGTCTTCTTGCCTTTTAAAACCACCAATCTCTTCCATAGGCTTGGGCGTCCCTCTCTGTGGATTCACTTTGCAATTTAAAGCTTTAAAAAACTTGTTAAAAAACCCTCATCTTTGGCTAGTTTTAGCATGTTGTTTGCTGATTTTATTTATTTTTTATATGAAAATCATTCAAAACTCCTACATAGAAGGTTGCGCCCCTTCCTTGACATCATTCTCTTGTTGTTTGGCACCTCCAATCATTCAAAAAACATAAGTAATTGTGCAGGCATTTTTGTTGTTGTTGGGTCATTATTTGGCCTGCTATCACTTCAAAATAGTCCAAACCATGTTAGAAATACTCCCAAGGTATGAGGTTTGCATTGGGAAAGAATATAGATGAATAAATGACCATTTTCAACCCGTAAACTTTCATAAAATCTTCCTGCAGCCCTAAAAACGTGATTGATATTCACTTTTAGTTCCAGAATGCACTATTAATTAAAAAAACTTAAAATCTCTTGACCAAGACTTACATAGCTACCATGTTATACAAATTGCATAGCTTTTGTTTAAAACTTCCCTTCATAGTCTGTGCAATTTCATTATCTTAGAGGTTTGCCTCTTGCAATACTTTGGTTTTTTAACTGGCAAAATGCACCTGAAATTGTATTCAATAAAAACTTTTACCTCTATGTTTGTCTGTGCATTTCAACTCACTATGGTCCCCAGAACAATCCATTCTCTCAAATAGAAATCTTACCTTTAGGGCATCCAGAGAATGTCAAGAGAAAACCATGATGCGAAAGGCATCTCACTTTCACACCCATTAGTGCAATATAAATTGTCACAACACATGCCACGAGATAGGCTCTGCTGACTTTTAAAATTTATACTTCACACTACTTCTTTTTTGGCTTCCATTAGAAAGTTCACATGCCTTAAAAATGCTTTCACTTTGTAAATATAAACCATTTCACAATAAGTCCCCAAAGCATCAAACTAGCGGGATTTAAAAACAATTTATTACAATTCTGCAAATTGAATCTTTTAATGGCAACTGGCCCCCAGAATAAGCCTCAAAAATAGACCAAAACAAGCAATCTAACCTTGACACCTAGCAAGAAGATCCATTCATCTATAATGAATATGCATCCGAAAGGGCTTCTCTGGATTCATCCTTCGGTGCAAGATATAACTATTCAAACTTAGTACTTCAGAAAACCGTGCAAATGCAATAAGTTTAAAACATCACAAACTTCATCCGGATAGGCCACTGCAAAATCACTAAATCAAGCTCAGAAGTGTCACCATTAGGTTAGATAGTACATTTACATTCCATGAGAATGATTCCATGATCAGTTATTGAAAACAACCTTTAGATAAAAAGTTACCACTCTCTGAAAATGACCATTCTGTAAATTTGATTTTGTTTTGCCCTGCAAATTGCATAAACTACCTTTGATACTGAATTCATAAAGTCATCAAAATGAACCTTCAGAATCTCAACCTCTGAAAATGGATTCAATATCATATGTAGAATTAAAAAATTTAATTATCTCATTCTGAAAGCGAAATTCTCAACTGATACAAATTTGCAAAGCTAGCACCTTAACACTTTTCTGGTTTTTAACTTCGGTGAATATGCAAAAAACTGATTTGGAATCAACTTAGAAAATGATCAACTGGATTGATCAAAGTCTAAAAATATTCAAAGGAGTTCACTTCCAAGTCTACAATGCTGAAAAACTTTCAATTATGCCTAATCTTGAAACTAGTGCAAATAGGGAGACCACAAAGTAGGTCTTTTAATTCTGAATTCTGCATAATCAGTAAAACTTTAATAAATTGGAAATGGAAAGGTTGTGACAAAGTGGATAACTGGATTGGCAAGAATCTATGAATCTTTAGGTGAGTACTCTATTATTTTTGCAACATGGGGGAAAATTAAATAATTCAAAATCTTGAATTGGAGCACAACTTGCAGGACCTCAAAGTAGGCTATTTGGAAATTTGGGTAATCAGACAAACAGGACATTTCTGGAGAACCAAATTTTAGGGAATCTGAAAACTTATCAAACTGACTGGAAATGGCTTGGGTTCTGAAACATAGACTCTCTGATATACATGTAACACATTCCCAAAGCAGTGACTTATGAAACTCAACCGGGTGCAAAATATTCAGAAGCAAACTAGGCCCTGGACAACAAAATGACACTTAGCAAAGAATGCAAATTTATGTAACCACCTCAATGACTACTCCCTAAACATGTCAAAATTGAAACTCGGGAGTTGGAACCCACTGCATATGCCAAATGAAAGGCACTGAACCTTCTTCCCAAGTGGTACATCATGAAAATCACCAGGGTATCTTTTACAAGCACTCCAACTATGCCTTCTCACAAAAGTTTTTCAGGGTAATCATTTTGCCTTATTGAAAATTTTAACATGGTCACTCAAATTTGTGCCAAATTTGAGAGTACCAATGCTCACCTAGGGCCTAATTGTTTTCAATCTTCCCTTGCACACACACACACTCCACAAGACATATTTACAAAGTATATACAAGGCTCTGATGGATTCCAAGTGGTCATGGAGTTTGAACCATGGGAACACCAAAGAAATCCATTCTTTACATGACTGGACCAAAACTGGCCAGTGAACTCACATAATGCAAGAAATTAAATAAAACTTAACCAGAAAGAACAAATGACTAATATAATGCCACAAAGATCTAAGAAATCACATTTCACACACTATCTATACTTGCATTCAATCCATTCAATCCATAAAAGTGATGGATGATGGCTCTGTAGCTTAATTACACTGTAAATTGATTCTTCTCAAACACCAGTCCGTACAATCCAAAATCTCACTGTCAGATTAGTGTTTCAATCACCTTATATAATTCTATCCCACATGTTTAGACCCTCTGGTTAGGATTTGGGCACCATAAGAGCTGATTCCTAAAATCTAGGAAATGTTGTCATGACAATTTTTAAAAGTTGTCATGACAACTTTGCCAACTTTTGTCAAAATGACAATTTCTCCACTTTGAGAGTCCTAATTGGTTCCAAACCTTACCAATTGACCTCAAATGAATTAATAACATTAAAAACTTAAAAATCTTCCCACTTTGGGACTTTGGTTAACCCTTTTAATTTTGAGTTGACTTCTAGGTTCTAAACCCCTAGAATCAACTAGACCCAACAACATACAAACCCTAATCTTTCCTAACTCTAATCACACCTCAAAACACACTAGGGACTTTATATTTTATCCCTTATTCATGGATGGTTGGCCAAACCAACCTACAAGCAAAAATGTCTAAAGATCTATCTAATGACCTTAGGGTGCTCCTGCACCAATACCTTTCTTCATCTTCATCTGAATCATCCTTCATGGCTACAAATACCTTCTCGATGTCTTCTTCTGATTCGGTTTCAGTGTCATTAGCTCTACTCTCAGCTAGGTAACATGATTTCTTCCCTTTTTCCTTTTAGTCTCAGGCATCTCTCTTGTTAGATTGTCAGTTGCTCCGATATTCTCTATTTTCACCTTTGTCAAACTTATTCTCGAATGATTTGTCATTTCCTCTGTCATCTTTTCGTCATTTTGGACATCTTGCAGAAAAGTGTCCAGCATATTTACAATTGAAACATACAAGTGGTAATTTACCTTTATATCTACCTTTGCCTCTCTGCAATCTTCTAGCCATAAGTGCTTCAATTTCATCAAGTCCTTGATCCTCATTGTCACTTTCACTATCATTTCTAACAGCATGTCTATGACTTGAGTTACTTATCTTTAGAGAAGATTTGAATGTAGATTCTATAGATTGTAAGACACTATTGTCAAATTTATTCATCTCAAATGAAATTATTCTACCAATTAGACTATCTAGAGTAACTATTGTATGTGTCTGAACGTGACCTCTAAATTAGGCACAAACACAACATAGTCATTGCTCAATCATCGAATTGCGAGAATGAACATGAATTGTCCATTCCACAATATTGATTGAATCAACCTATTGCCTCCTATTTAGTTGGTGTGTTTAATTACTCTCAGAATGAGAGTCAACAACCATGACTATTGCTAAAATGGAAGATTTGAAAGCATTGAAAACTAAAATGAAACTACTCTATATGAGAAATGCAATTATAATCTAAGAATGGAAAAGCATATTTTAATCTAAGAAGCTTGAAATAAATAATAGAATTAAGCTATTTGATACATAAGAAAACTAAATACATAAGATGCAAAATTCCATTAATCTAAATGAAATTATACTAATTATGCAATAAAAGATTGAAAACATGAGAGAATTGAGACAAGAATTTGCTATAGTTTTGATACTCTAAAATTTCTCCTCTCAAATGAAGAAAAGAAGGTCCATAATATAGAAAAGCCTGAAGAGAGGATGAAGAGTTTCTAGGAAAGAAATGGCTGACTCTTCATCTCCATGGAGGAAGGTGAGACAAAATTGAAGGAATTATTTAATTAAGTAAATGAATTATCGCCACATGGGTGGCTTTTCACATGAAATTATGAAATTCATTAGAGGATAATCCATTCAAATAACTAAATAAATTTTAATTCCTTTTGATGTGAATTAGCTAAAATGGGTGGAATTAATTTAATTTAAAAGCACTTAGGACTTTAGAATTAAATTAATTAATCATAGGGATTTTTAGCTAATAAATCTTGAAAAATTAGGAATTAAATATAGTGTAAGATTTATGTAAATTCAGGTTTTTTGCATTTGAGACTAAGTCAATTAAAGACAATTAGGAAGGAGAATTTGCCTAGTACAATAGGACTTTGATGATGAGAATTTGAAGAAATGCACCAAAATTGATTAGAATTGTAAGGTGCCAATTTTGAGGTGTTACAACTGTATTGTTTGCAACTGCTCTCATTTCTTGAATAGAAGAAACTCTAATAGCATATATAGGCAATAAGGTTCTTAAGATTTTAATTACCACTATTTACTCTTTAAGTGTACCTCCAACTCCTTGAATAACATTGACTACGTCTTTTATTTTGCTGCTATACTAAGTAATGTTTTTTCCTTATTTCATCTTTAGGTCATCAAACCTACCTCTTAGGCTTTCATACTTTTCTCTTGGTACATTGGCATCTCCTCCATGTACAAGCTTCAACTTATCCCATATTTGCTTTGTAGATGTGTAGGTTTTGACATCTTCAAACTTAACATCAGAGAATGATGATGCAAGTTCTATCATCATGCAATTATGCTCATGCTTGACTCTTAATTGTTCAAGAGTATGAGGTCATGTAGGAAGCACATATTCAGTATCTAAGTATTGAATAATATCATGTCCAATGCCTGATAGGTGGAGTCTTATTCTGCTTTAGCATGATGCAAAGTTGTCTTTAGTCAACTTGGGCACATCTCGTATGTTCATCTTGTGATCTTTTACTTGAGCTATTAAAATCTCTTTCTAAGCACACAAGCTCTGGTACCAATTGTTAGTAATAATTGAGAGGGGGGGTGAATCATTGGCCTCAAAAATATTCCAATAATCAACCCTTAAAACTTAGTACCACAAAATTATACCTCTAGTTATCTTCAGTCCTATAAGATGAATGTCTCCAAGTACTTTTATCAAACTACTACTGATCGGATTGCTTTGTAAAACCTTCTACTATGTGTTTACCAAAAAGCAGTTTGTTAATTTACCGACAGACAGTAAATTATCTAGAGTATACCAATCAATCCAATTAAGTTATGTGAAATTCAAAACACTAAAGTAATGACTCATAGACACATTGACACATGAATTTTTAACATGGAAACCCTGTTAAGGGAAAAACCACTTGGGACCGGTAACCCAAAATTTTAACTCTTTTGAAGTGAGCTCAGTGAAGAGAAAACCTTGTTAAAGGTTACAAACACACTATTAGGTGTGACATTGTTAGAGGATTTGAAATTTTAGTATGTCACTTGATATCAGGCATCTCTATGCTACCATCCTTGATCAAACACTCACTTGGCCTGTCAATAGGTATCTGTCATCTCATGCTATCTTCGTGATCAAAATTTTTGATACTCCATTAGATGTATCTCAATATAGAAAGGATCTTTAAATCCTACTCGATTAAGAGACTTTCTAAATCAATGGTTAAACTAAAACAATATGATTTGTTCACATATACAACTATACTTGCAGATTTTTAGATCTATTGTAATCTCATAAAATAATCTAATCAATATAACTCTATTTATACCTTTGCTCCACTTGGATCCTGCTTGGTGATTTTTTGCTCTATTGCTTGGTGTCTGCAAAATTCTTTAGCTCTTTCCTTAGCTTGATTGATCAACACTGAATGAAGTTACTCTTCTTTAGTTTCTCTTTAGAAACCTCTTTCTCATTCTCTCCCCACACCAACTCGTAATGATTTTATTTGTCTCTTTATAGACATGATATCACCATTGTTAAGTTCTTGATTTTCTTGATCTTGGTGTGATCCAAAATTCTCGCTAATTAGATTTAAAGTAAAAACTCATCTTTTGTCTCACTGAGATCTTCTTGCCAACTGGACAACTCAACTTTAAATGAATCACTTATCTCTGGCTTATCTTGTCGATGAAAACAATGATAACAACCAGTTAAGTCTATATTTAGCTCTGCTAGCTAGATATTTTTTCATTTGTGAACTCCAGTTATTTTTTGGTTTTAACTCTCTAATAGCATCGGTCAACACTTTAGTTCCCTCAGGCTTCTCCATCGGTTTACACTATTTTTTGTTGTCGGGTTTACTTGTGATTCTGCTCATTGGTAATTCTCATCAGTTTTCTTTCTCGAGCATCACTGTGACTTTACTGTCAGTGATCTCTATCCGTCGGGTTCCACTGACCATCAATGTTTGTAGTCACAATGTGAATTCTTGTCTTTTATGCATTATGGAAAGCATAATCTTTATCTCTCAGATCCTTTGAATTATTTGACACTTTAATTATAACCAATTAGATTATATCAAGTTGACATCAATGATAATACAATCCATTAACTGATTTAATGTCTTGCATTATCCTCTTGTATTTTGGTGATTAACTTAACATCTTAAAACATTCAATCAGTTACATGCCATCAAAAATAACTAATTTCAGGAAGTAGAGTTACATGGTATAGGAGTACAATTTTGTTTAGAAAAGACAATATATGGTGAATAAAGACATGCAAGCTTAGGAGAAGCTATTTTGGGATATGTGTGACCTTCAGTTTAGATCGCTTATGTTTTGGATTTGATCACATTAAGTTACATTATAATGAAGACACATGAAGATAGAGTAATAGTGATACATGGTAGATGAACAGTTGCGATGATTGAGGGAGTATAATGTGAGTTCCAAAAGTGCTATGTTGGATTCATATTATAGATTACTTATGTTTTGATAGTATATGATCTCTAACTTGGTAATTACTTTTTGTATAAGTATTAATTCTATTTTTTTATGTAATTGGAAGTTGACTAGATATGTAACAATGTAAATATAAGAAGAGATTTTTGAGAAGTGATAAGTGTGATGGATATGTGATAGATTGGTATGGATGTGAAGAGTTGGATGGATACATTGTGATATTAGAATCAGTCAAATGGTAATGCAAACTACAACTGGAACTACTTAAGCATAGCAGATGCTTGTATTGTTCATTCTTGATAAAGAATTGTAACAGAATCTCATTTATGATTGTATGAGTAGTGTGCTCAGTATACCCTTAATAGGGTTTTGTGTTTCTCTAACAAGGAAATGTACTAATGTAATAAATAGCTCCTAACATGGCTAGGTCTCCTAATAGGGATAATATACTTTTAGTGCATATTTGTGGGTACCATCCCCACTGGGGTTTTCCCTTGGCCAGGGTTTCCTCAACAACAAATTCATGGTGTTATGATTTGTGTGTTTTGTGCTTATATTCTTTTTATTTCAAAAATTATCTAGTTAAGTTGGGATTTACTTGGTTTAAGTTTAAAGTTTTGTAATACTGATTCAGCCCCCTCTCAGTATTACTTAATCCTAACACAAGCGCCAGATAAGCCTAAGGAACAAGAAGAGGAAAAGAAAGAAGATAAACAAGAAGAGAAGTCGGAAGCTAAACAGGAACAAACTAAGGCATAGGAACAACAAGAAATGAAGGTTGAATACAAACAAGATGAGAATGGAGATGAAGGAAACTCAACCAAATAAACATCTGATGCACTAAAGGCATCACATTTCCTAAATATTTCTCCAACTGAAAGTATGCTAGCAAAGAAGAAGAAATCAAAGAAGAGGAAGCATGTAGATATCAGCTAACCGATCATCTTATCCAATGTATATCTATCTACTATTAGCCCTAATGAAATGACCAAGTATGGAGAATTGTTTAAACTTAAGGCAATAAAAAATAAATTATTTCAAAAGAGAAAGAAAACTGATGTATTAGAAAGTGTTGAGGATGTACTACAAGATATTTTTCTCGATGCCACTTTTAATGAAAAAGAAAGTCTCATTAGTCAAGCAGAAGGGCTATTGCAATAAGTCCAAAATCCAAATCAGGTCACTACTGACTACATGATGAAGGTTCATGCATAGAAGATGGAACTAAAAATTATTGAAACCATTCTAAATAGCATTGCAATAGGTAAGGTGTCACTTTCGGAGGCCTCTATAGATATTGAGACTAAATTGTCTCATATAATTTCACTATTTTAGAAAATTTATTCCATTTCCCTCTTCACCAAGGATATAAGGAAGAAAGATGAGTCTATTGAGACCGAGATGACTGAGAAGCTAAAAAGTGTAGCTACCGAGCCTGGTTCACTATAATTTTAGTACTCGAGGTTGAAGCATTTGATAGGAATACAACAAGATATTAAACGAGAAGAGAATAGGAGAAGGATGGAGCTTCTTGAGATGCAAGCACTTTTGATTCCCCACATTGAATCAATGCAAAGACATTTTAAGAAGGCCAAGGATTTGTTCAATACCCCCGATGGTAGTTCACTTGACACCATCATTGTATTGGAAACTAATTTTTATTTTCATATTGTTGTACCTCACACACTTAAAGAAGCATGGGAGTCATCCCTAGCTGATGTACAAAATAAGTACCTGCACATTTTTATCAGGTATAAGTATATCATGTTGAGCACTCAACAATTTTTTTTTTGGCGTGTTTGTCAAAAAAGGGGGATATATATTATAAGTAAAAAAGGGGGATAGATGTGGATAGATATGGATATAATTAATAAGGGAGATAGAGGTATACACATTTTGAGGATTATTATCCTAGCGGGAGTTTTGGAGTTTTTTGAAGTTTTGAATGACTTTGAAGTTTTTGTCAAAAGGCCCAACTAATGTTAGAGGGAGAGATTTTTACCCCTACCTGAGTTTTTATGTTGTCATTAGTTTTTCCAAAGTCATATTGTTCATACTAGATAGTCGGTAAAGTAAAAAGAGATAGTTGGAAAAGTAGTACAAAGATAGTTACCGAGTGAGATAATTAATAAGTAGAGATAGTTACCGAGTGAGTTAATCATAGATCAGTGGTAGTTATTGAACCAAGCACTATGTTAGTGAGAAAGAACAGATCATGTTACTGAGTTTCACAGAGATGACATAATCACTCAATGCATATACATTGAATCTGGACGCCGACCAAGAAACATATTACAGAATCCAAAGCGAGTGTTTGTTAGAACATTGGGGTTGCAAAAATATGATTGTACATGATCACAAGGTAGATTCACCAATGAAAATAAAGTATAAACAATGCACTGGAAGTAGAACCAATATTGCACCACTTAATCTCCATCATTGAAACATGAAGCCCTAGATGTTTTTTAACCACCTGAAAGTCATATAAAAGATCCAAGAATAAAAAGAAAGAGAATTATAAGATGATTCTGAGAGATTTCATATGAATCAGAGCTAATAAGTGAAGGAGATATATGCAAAGTGAGAGCAGGTCTTAAGTTATTGAGCTAACGACTGTAGTTGGTGTAGGAGCACCTAGGACTTAAGCTCAAGGTCCTATCAAATTTTGGATTGTA
The DNA here is from genome assembly GCA_018584345.1 of Thuja plicata. Taxonomy (NCBI): domain Eukaryota; kingdom Viridiplantae; phylum Streptophyta; class Pinopsida; order Cupressales; family Cupressaceae; genus Thuja; species Thuja plicata. Next base: position 3,375,289 of record MU226013.1, on the reverse strand, counting down.
CTGATCCTAGATAGGTTAGGTATATTTTTAGAACACTATTTGGATATAGAGTGTGTTTTTAGAAGATCTAGCTTAGACTTAATCTAACCTAGATGTGTTTTGATCATAGAGTAGTTATTTTGTGTGTATGTGTATTTTTAGGCTTGGTATTGGTATTTCGGCCAAAAGACCTAAATATGTTAGGAAAGATTTTATTTGATCCTAAAATTGCTTCTATGATGTTAATCCATCATTTCATGAAGATTGGATGTCATTTCAATATGATAGATTTGAAATTGCAAAAGTTGTCAAAATGTTGTCATGACAACATTTGCAATTTTGCAAAGTTGCATGACAACATTGTCCTAACGAAGAAAAGATGGAATTTTTAGGGAATGGTTGGTGTCTCAACCACCTACAACTTTGAGGAGGTATTATATAATCCCTACAGAGCCAAAATCCCAAGGATGAATAAATTTTCAATTTTTTTAAAGTTAGTTTATTTTGCACTGTAAGTCTGTGTTTCTAAACATTTTAAGAAGTTTTCAATAGAATTTGATTTCAATGGATTGAATCCTGTCTCTTTATGTGGTATTATTTTAATTAGGATTTTTTATTTCATTTATCATAGATTATAAGTTTCTTGTATTCCATTTGTTTAGTTTTGTAAATAGTTATGTGATCTATTCAGTCACTGGCATGTCCAGGACTGAGTTATAAAGAAATGGCTCCCACATGAAACCCTACCATGGAATCATCAAGGATCTTTGGGTAATGTTAGGGGAGCCTTTTTATAGTGTAAATATGTTTGGAGGAGGTTTGGAAGTGGCATTTTCTATATTTACAAGAAAGCCTTGGGTGAGACCAGTGGAAACCGGTTAGGAGCTTGCAGATGAAAAGTGTGTTTGAATGCAGGAGTTTGAGTGTGGATTTGGATCAAAGAGTTTGGGATGAGTATTTATAATTTTATAGAGATCCTAGAGGATTATTGTCACTTTTCCAATCCATTTCATGGTATTTTAAATCCTAAAACCCTTGGCTGGTTTTGAAAATCTCAATTAGTCGTAAAAACCCTTGATTATAGGAATCGCCTGTACAAACAAGTTGGGGGAAGGGAGACCTATAAAATCTTGGGTAACTCCATAAAGGGTCTTATAATCATACATTTTTTTAGAGGGTTTTTTGAATAAATTTTCCAAGAGAACCCAAAAGCTAGTGAATTAGGCCTAATGGAGACCTATTACGGATACTAGCCTAATTGAAGCAGAAACTTGAACTTGATGTAAAAGAGCTTGATACCGTAAACAAAAGGGATAAAGATGGAGTTGAAAGTGATGGTAGAAGACCATTGAACCCCTAAAAACAATTAGAAACAATAATTGAGAGGAAAGAGACGTTGGATGGAGGCTAGAGGGGTTAGGAAATTGGTTGCCTATTGGAGATAGATACCCTAGTGAAGCACAAGAGATTGTCACCTTAAGGGGAGGAATTAAATAAGTCCTACTCAAGATTAGAGAGGGATTAGAGGATCCTAAGAGTTAGGGTTAGGATCTTGGAAGGATTAAGAACTCAGAGAGTTCTAATCAAGAAAAGTGGAAGCAAGCTAGTTGGTATCTTTCAGATTGGTATTAGAGCCTATAAGATTAGGCTTGTGGGTTGATGTTACAACTAGAAGAGCCAGTTTGAAAATTGAAAAATGGTGACTAATGCAGATTTATCCAAGAAGTTGGATGAGAAAGAAGAGGATAACATGTTTCTTAGAGAAAGATTAGCTCAATTGGAGTAGATGCTAGATGAGGTAAATGAAAAGACTAAAGAAGTAAATGATAAGGTGGAAGGAAAGAATAAAGGAGTGGGCCTAGAGGATGAGGTACCTAAACTAGACCTTGTCCTAACTAAAGAACCATTCCCCAAATAATTAAAATCCCTAAGTAGGAAATCTTTAGAAGGGATACTTCTTTTTAGTGGTAAAATGGAACCAGAGGTGGTGCTGGATTGGATTGAGGGGCTTGAAAACTAGTTTGAATGTGATGGATTAAGTGAAGCCCAAAATGTGGAAGTAGAAAAAGAAGGACTTAGGGGATCTTCCCTCACTTGGTGAAATTTCATCCAAGATGAGAGGGAGAAATAGGGAAAGAGATCAATTGATAGAAGTAACCCCAAGGTGTGCTTCACAATTCACTGTAGGATTTGAGAGATAAATCCACAGAACCTGAAGAACACCTGCATGCAAGAAACCTGTAACAAGAAAGAAAAAGGAATAGGGAAGGAGAAGAACTCAAAAGTTGCTCAAGAAGTGAGAGCTAAATTGTAATCTGAATTAATGAAAAAAGAATTACAAGGTTCAACCTATAAAGGTGAACAAAATGCTAAAACTTTAAAAGCTAGGTTGCAAATTAATAATTATTATAAATATTAATTATAATGCACCTAATAGATATTTCAAGTAAACTAGAGTAATAAACAACTTAATTAATTAAATCAAAGTGATCTAATTAATAAGTGTAAACAGATGATTACTCTAATAGTCACTAGACAGGACCTTGCTTGTCCTAGTCCACTTAGGATCCTAATCTTCACTATAGGAAAACCATATTCAATATAAACTTGAGTCCAAGACTTCACTTAACTCTTCTCTAAGAGTCACAACAATTATGGTTCACCTTGAGGGACAACTATCTCAGTTTTGTCTCCATGCTTTCATTGGCTTTGAAGAATCCCAAAGCTAAACTCTTGATACCAACACCTCCCATGATACAAGGGTCTTTTACTCACTTATAATGTTCATTCTATATCTACTGAAATCAAATCCCATAAGTATTCAACCCCAAGTTAGTCGAGTTTCAAATTCATACCCAATTTGTCCTATTAGGCCTAAAACACCAATTAGCCCTATTCAGTGATTTTTTCAAGATTTTCTCTCTAAAATTCCACACAACCCCTAAAACCAATTTATAATTCAGATACCCTTTTGGAAAACCTAAAATATTTCTAAGTTATAGTTTTCCCAATCTATCCATACACCTCTGTCCTAAAATGTAGGGCTATTAGGCCTATTTTCGCTCCTCACTAGCTCTCTATTGATTTCTATGCAAAAATAAATCCAGATGGATTTTTTGGGATCTAAGATTGACACTAGGGACCTATGAGACCCTAAAAACACTAACAGCACACTTTTTTTAGTTCTCCCATTCACACCCTTGTCTCTGCATATAGGCTTTTACCTGTCACTCTCCTAGTTGGGTTGTCCTAACTCACCTCAAGTATGAATTTATAAATAGAAAAACATTTCACTTGACATCCTACTTGCATATATACATTGTATAGAGTCTCTCCTAAGACATTCATTCAACCCTTTGTGTTTCCCACGGTTGAATTTCATGCGGGAGCCTTAAAACCTAAATTACCCTGATTTACACCAGCATACTACCTAATTTGAAGATATTTTCCTACAGTTAACAAATAAACTCAAAATTACTAACACTCTAAATGAAAATATATTAGTACTATCCCTAATACATTAATCCATAGTTTGATCTTATGTTTCAATCCATTAAAATACCATAAATTTGCAAAGTAGACGATAGTGCACTGTTTCCAAAAAACATTGCTTGCTTGGTCTCCAAAAATTGCATACATTCACCTTTTTCCTCAAGAAATGAGCCATAAAGTGTCTAAAGATACATTCTCCACCATTTCAGGCCATGATAATTCATTTTCCACTCCTATAAAAGATGGTATCCAATGTTGTCGAGTTGCATGCAACATTTGAAAAAAGTTGCAAATGTTGTCATGACAACTTTTGGCATCTTTTGCATTTATGATGCAAACTATAAACTTGGGCCTCTAACCCATTTAGTTTGATGAAATAAACTCATTAATGACTCATGAAGAATATTTTTCACCCAAAATGGGTCTAGGACACAATTAGAACCCATTTCCCAACTTTGGACCAATCTAGGACTAAACTACTAAAAGCAACTAACAAAGACTAATAGTGAACTTAGCACTGACACTAATTCACCTAGTCACACAATATGAAATTCTAAGGTCTTAAGAAAACACACACATGGAATTTTCTAAGGTCAATTACAAGCCAAAAATAAATGGCTTTGAGGATTGCCTAGGTGCTCCTACACCATCCTCCCCTAAACAAAAGATTTCAATCCATCCTTGGATTGAGTAAGTTGAGATCAACACCCAACTTCTTAAACTCAGTATCCTTGATCCATACTACATCTACATCAAATTTTCCTTTCCATTTTACCAAGTTTTCTCTATACTCCTTTTTGGTTTTCTTATAGACTCTAGAATCCAGAATTTTCTCTGCTTGTTTGATTGGTGCAGATGGAAAATGTAGTTCTTCAACCTCCTGTATCACTTCATTCAAACTCTTATCAGCATCAATGATTTGGAATTTGTATAGTACTAGGTTTGCAACATTAAACACTGGAGATAAACCCAAATCCTCTAGAAGTTCCACCTTATAGGCATTTTCTCCATACTTGGCTAGTATGACACATGGACCAATTCTTCTCATCTGAAGTTTATGAGGTTTTCCTTTCTAAAGTTTTGCCTTGTTGAAGTGAACCATTACTAGATCTCCGACCTTTAATTGCACATCTCTTCTTCTTTCATCCACTTTAGTCTTGATCTTCTTTATATTGTCAATGAGTGTCTTTCTGATTATCTCATGAACTTCTTGCATTGAATGGGAAAAATCATCAGCATAGCCACTCCCTTTGGCTCCATCCTTCAGGTCTCTAAGCTCATAAATGGCTCTTGGATGAAGACCATAGACTATTTAAAAATGAATTTAACTAGTAGTCCTATTGACTATGTCATTATAAGAAAACTCTGCTTGTCCAATGAGTTGGTCCCAAACTTGACCATACTCTTTTGTTAAACACCTTAGGACATTTCCAAGACTCCTATTTACCACCTCTGTCTAACCATCAGACTAAGGATGGTAGGCATATCCAAATGAAAAATTAGTTCCAAGCTTTTTCCACAGAGTCTTCCAAAAATGGCTCATGAATTTGGTGTCTCTGTCAGACACTATACTTAGTGGTAAACCATGAATTCTAACAACCTCCTTGAAGAATAAATAAGTTATTTGACTGGCATCATTGGTTGTCTTGCAGGGTACAAAGTGTGTCATTTTACTAAATTTGTCTACAATCACATAGACACTATCCATTCCCTATCTTATCTTGGGCAAACCTACTACAAAATCCATGCTTAGACATTCCCATGGTTTGGTTGGAATGGGAAAAGGTTGATATAGGCCTACATTGGTAGATGTTCCTTTGGCCTTTTGACAAATAACACAACCTTCTACATATCTCTTCACATCTAAATTCATCTTGTGCCAAAAATAGAATCTTTGGACTAACTCGTGAGTTTTGTTAACCCCAAAATAGCCACTAAGTGCACCATTTTGTTTCTCTTGTATAAGATTCTCTCTAATAGACCCCTTAGGGACACACAACTAACTCCCTTTAAACAATAGACTAGACTACAAAGTATACTCAGATTATTAATGATGAAAGTGGTTTTTATACTCTTTACATACCCTGTAGATGTCTGCAAAGTCCTCATATTCACCGTATAAGTCATTGAAGTTGTCAATTCCCATACTCTACAGTTGAATTTTTTGAATGGTCAATGTTCTTCTGCTCAAAGCATCTGCAACTTTATTTTGTAACCCTTTCTTGTGCTTGATATTGAAAGTATAGGCTTGTAGGTATTCAACCCACTTCATATGCTTATGACTCAATTTGTCTTGTGAGTTTAAGAAACTCAATTCTTGATTGTCTGAATATATAATAAAATCCTTTGGCAATAGATATTGCCTCCATTTTCTCAATGACTGGACCGGTGCATATAATTCTAGGTCATAGGAAGAATACTTCCTCTTACCTTCACTTAGTTTCTCAGAGTGAAAGGCCACTTGTCTTCCCTCTTGTCTTAAGAAAACACCAATGGCTATGTTACTAGCATCACATTCCACTGTGAATAGCTTCTCAAAGCTTGGAAAAATAGAAAATTGGTTGTGTTGCAATCTTATTTTTCAGTAGATCAAAACCATGACTGGCTTGTTCATTCCAAACAAACTGTTTCCATGCCTCCTTTAATAGTGTCCAACATAGGATCACATATTGCACTAAACTTCTTAATAAATTTCCTATAGTATTGTGCAAGGCCATGGAAAATTCTTACCTTAGTAATTGTTCTTGGAGAAGGCCAGTTGATGATGGCCTCCACTTTTCTAGGAACCATCTTTAAGTTACCCTGATATAGCACAAAACTAAGGTACACCAGCTCAATCTTGATGAATTCACACTTCTCTAAGTTTATCACCAACTTCTCCTCCTGTAGATTCTTAAAAACCAATTCCAAGTGTTTGAGGTGCTCTTCCTTTATCTTACTATAGATGAGAATATCATCTAAGTAGACCACTATAAACTTTCCATTGTACCCTTTAAGTACTTCATTCATCAACCTCATGAATGTTGATGGGGAATTTGACAACCCAAATGGCATGACAAGTCACTCATAGAGTTTTTCTATAGTCTTGAAGGTTTTTTTCCATGCATCCCCTTCATTTACTCTGATTCGATGATAGCCACTCTTTAGGTCTATCTTTATAAAGTAACTTTCTCCTCCTAGACAATCCATTAGGTATTCTATCCTAGGGATAGGGAACCTATACCTAATGGTGATCCTATTTATTTCTCTGGAGTCTCTACATAACCTCCAAGTTCCTCCCTTTCTAGGTGCTATGACTATGGGCATGACACAAGGGCTAATTCTCTTTCTTATAAGGCCTTGTTCTAAAAGATCTTGGATTTTTCTAGCAATCTCTTCATTTTGTTTGGGAGTCATTTTATAGGATACCTTATTGGGTAGGGTAGCTCTTGGTATTAGGTATATATAATGGCTTACATACCTCTTAGGCGGTAAGGTTGATGTTTTCCCATCACTCACTATTCCTTGATATTTTACTAGCATCTCTTAAACTTCTTTCCGCAGCTCTGTCCTCTTCACTATTATGTCTGTATTTTCTTCTTTTAGTGTTAGCACCAATGAAAAACCAATTCCCTTTCCTTCTTCTAGAAACTCCATGAACTCTTTCTCACTTACCATCAGGACATTAGGACTAGTAGACTTCAACTATGTATCCTCCAATAGTGACTAAATCTTGTATGTCACATTGTCCTTCTTGAATGAATAGGAGTTATTTGCTCCATCATGTATTTCCTTTCTATCAAATTGCCATGGTCTACCTAGGAGCAAGTGAAATACCTCCATAGGTAAGACATCACATAAAACTTTATCTTTATATCTCCCAATGGAGAATTATACCTGTTGGTTGTATTTCCTATTTTTGAGCTCGCCCTAAAAGGTTTTGAGATGCCTGTCATTCTTATGCCCAGAAGGTTAATTCATGTCTAAAATTGTTTACATACCTCTACAAATAATGATTTAGCTCAAAACATAGTTGCAAATGTAAAAACCCTAAGCCCTTGAGTAATTTTTGTTTGAAATTGTAGAAAAGACCTAAAATTCCCAAGATTGTTCTATTTCTATGTTACCTTTTTCATAACTAAAATCTAAGTTTATGTGCATGTGCTTATTTCTTAGTCACCAAGTCTCATAAGAAAAAATGAATATTCTTTATAATCTAGAGACTTGGTGGAAAGATTTGATTGCGTAGTCGGTTGATAAAATAGAATATGCTGAAATGGTTATTAGACTTAGCATAGACTGTTAATTTTATGATTTGGTCTGACGGTAGTCACATTGTCTCCTGATGAAAGCAGAGTTAGTGATTTTATTTGGTGACTTTGAGATTGCTCAATCGTGTTATATCCTAATGTAACTTTTGTTCATGAGTTAACTTAAGGTGTTAAAATTATAGATTTGTCGCCAAGTCTTGCGATTAAAAGTGAGTTAAGTAAAAGAACTAGAGCTTTAACGATAGTTGTTGATCAGAGAGTTGATATAATGGCAGTCGAGAAGTCTCTTGATTGTAATTGTGGTTTAGAAATTATCATGCGACATGGAGATTCAATGGTCACTTAGTCTCTAGATAAACCAAAGGTTAGATGTTAGATTAAATAAAGGTGTTGTCGTGTAGTCGCAAGATAATAAATGAGTTAAGTTAAAGATTAAGAGATTCAGCGATAATCATTGATTTCAGATGAGATCTAGCGATAGTCACGTGGTTTCTTGATAAGATTGAAAATTTAAAAGGGATCAAGTGATTAAGAGACAAGAGGAAAAGGTGTGACATGTGTTCAATGGTCACTAAGTCTCATGAAAGATTAGGATTTGTAATGAAGATTACGAGACTTAGCGATAACTATTAGATGCTAAGAAAAGTGAGATCAACGGTGGTCACATTTTCTCTAGATGAAAAATTAAAAAGATAAGGTAATCATGCAATTAAGAGACTAATGTGTTTATTCACATTGTCTCTGGATTAAAATTGAGTTAAGAAAATGATCCAGCGACATAGAGATTCCACAATCGCTGAGTCTCCAAATGCAACCCAAGGTAAAGAATAGTTAAGAAAGTTCTTTGTCACGATGTTTCTATAAGATGAAGGGTTAAGTTAAAAGATCAAGCGACATCATGACAACCATTGATCAGGAGTTTAATCTAATGTCAGTCGCTAAGTCTCTTGAAGAAACTGTAGTTGGGAAAAACATCAAGTGACAAGGAGACCACTTAGTCCCTGAGTGGCTAGAAGTCAACCAGAGTTAAATAAAGACTTTTCTGCGGTGCCATCATGGATAGTTGCTAACCAATTAGAGTGCAAAGACTTTGATAGATGGAAAATTAGGCGTAATATGATTTAATGCATCCAATCAGATTTGATCTCGATTTCATTTTGAATTTTATAAGCTTTTGTATGCCAAAACACTCATCCAAAATTTATTACCTGACATTTTGAATGCCACGGCTAAAACCAAAAATTGATGTCACATTGCATGGAATTAATGGTTGAAATGATTGAATTTTAAGTTTACTAGCTTGAAGAGACATTTGCATTGAATTCTCAATTCTAAGTATACTTGTCTGTTGTCATTTCATTTTTACCAAGCTTCCAATTTCTCATAGCGAAGAGTTCATAGAAATTTTAGTATTTACTGAGAAAAGTTGAAACTCCAGCAGTAAGTGATTCAGAAAGGTGATTTCTTGATTTGGAATTTAGTAAAGATTGTAATTTATAGTGTATTCAGAGTTCAGAGATACAAATTTTAGGATAATTCACAGTTGGTGGTGAGGGGTTTTAGTTGATTTGTTTCAATATCAGTGATAAGGGTTGAGAACAAAGTAGAAAAAGAAGATGAGTCAAGCATAGAGTATGGCATCCACTAGTGGGAGAAGTGAAGATTTCGATGATGAGTCAAAGGGAAAGAGGAAATACCCAAATGAATTTCTCACTTTGCTTCCAGGCTCCATTTAAAATTAAAAGGTTAGCGCTGAGGTGTTAATGTATGATATGGCTTATATTAGAGATGCAAAAACACTAGGTTCATCAGGATATTCACTATTTAATTACTTCTTTAATCATAATGATGAGCCCATGCCTATCTCAAACCCTTGGACTTCTGGATTAGCCAGGTTGATTGTTCCTGATGTCTTTGTTGATGTCAATTTCATTTTAGAATTGGCTAGTAGACATGATCCCCTAACCAAAACCATTAAGAAGGATGATGGAAATCCCTTACTCACTTTGGACCAAAATACATTCATGAAAGCCTTCAATGTATACTACCCCATGGCTACTAAAATAAATCTGAAGAGCCTAGAGAATAGATGCACTAGAGAATCTGGAATTGCTGCTAAGTTGATCAGGGATCATTGAACCGCCTCACAATAGGTGTGGAATAATCATGCTCAAGTCCTTTCTTAGGAATGGTTTATTCAATCTAAGGACTACTTCTCCCATTATGAGGTGCATTTAACTTGTCAACCCAGGGATGTATACTTGAAATGGTCAGCACAATATGTGCACTAGGTTCCTTAAGGAGTCATTCTACTTATGCTGCAGGAAGGTAAAAATGCATAAAAGAAACCTACACTAATGCTGGAGGAAAAGAATACATTTATCTCCTTACTAAAATGAATGCTAGAAATTGAAACTCTACTTAAACCTATATTTTCAGCCTAGAACATCCATTATAACTATTCTTGTAGATGCTATAGGAACACTCACAAGGTACGATGTTGTAGGAAGAAATTGTAACTTCTATCTGAAATACTAGAAATGTTGGAAATGCTAGAAATGTTGGAAATAAAATCTATTCTATTCTAACCTAATCCACCTTCTAAGTGGGCCCCCTTGGTCGATTTCTGCTAATCTATTAACATAGAATGTAAAACAAGAACTACTTCATTGTACTCCAAAAACTCATTACATAGAAACAAGACATGGAACTTGAAATAGATTGTTGTAAGATACAACATTTTTCTTCCAAAAACCTCTTTCTCTAATTTTATATCTAACTTCAAACTATCGGTCCAATCCCTATATATAGAGGATCAAACACTTATTACAAAAAAAAAAAGAAACTATCTTGCTAAAAACATGCTGGAGAAGAAGATAGAAATGCAACAGCCCGTGGTGTGGGTATAAAGCTCAGGCGACCAGTTCAACATAATAAAGTGCAGAGGGAATATAGGCCCACTACATCCCCACATCCTGGAATAATGGCTCCATTATAGCAGCCATGTTTCCTGGTGTTGTAATGATCACTCCACCATAGCTAGTCCTCAACAATCTTCCTTGAATGTTGTTGACCACTCTCCAGCTGCTTTCTCTCCTGTTAAGTTAGTTATGATGCGGAAATATTCATGCAACAAGCTTAATCAAATTAAATATCCAGATATTAGAACATATATTGTGATGGTTTAATGAAATACTGCACTATATGTATAATATTAGCAAAATATGTCACAAATATCTACCCATGGTTTATCAGTTCTATTTGGACTTTATCACAAGTTTTGACTGGCTAGGCCCTCAAATGTTTTGTCAAAAACTAGAACATAGTATTTAAAATTATACAAAATAAAGGCAATAATTTGGCCTTATCATCTGCCCCTTGGTTAATCAAATGCTTGTCCTCAAGCATTGCACCTTATAGAAATTGACCTAAAGTCACCAACTTAATTTCTTCCTCACCTCTGGCTTTTGAAGGAGTAGTAGAATCCTCTTGTTCTTTCCCAAACTTCCCTTATGTGATCTTCCTGCAGCTTGTCAAGTTTGGTAGTGTTGATATCATACAAGGGCCAAAGGAGCATGGGCGGCTGCATTGTGAGAAGACACCAGAGCTCCTGCCTGATTTGCCTACCCAGCGCTATGTATTTTGGTGCCTGGTGTATAGCTGCTTCATGGTTAATGGGGCTATGTGGTTCTGATCTTATGAATACCTCTGATAATCTGCCCCATCTACTTTTGGCATCGGTTAAGGCTCTTTGGAAGACAAAATAAGGCATGCTATCATATTCTACATACACATCTACTCTGAGTTTTAAAATTTTATCTCTGATTTCCTTTTTAGCATTCCCATATGTCAATCTGAACCAATCCCTCAAGAATACTTCTCGTTGACTTGTTTCTTCCCTTATTGGTAGGGGTTCCATTTTCTCAAGTTCTCTGTAATTCTCCAATTGTCTATCATAGTTAGCCTCATTGTGCATCCATGACATCAGGGCCCTTAGGTGTATATCCCCTATGTAATGCAAGGGATTCCATTCTGTTTCTACTGGGATGGTGAAATTATTCACATACAACTCATAGAGTATGTTTTGTTGCCAAGATGGAAGTGTCTGGTATAAACCATAGAATTCCTAGGCTGATTTGAACTCTGTGTTTACATCTTTGAGGGTCATCATCAACTGAAATAGGAGGAATTGTTATTTTAGATAGATGGTATAGAACCTAGGTGGAGGTCTACAAGAAATTATCTAGTTAGTCAGCTTAAGGGCATGTTCCATTCTCTGTTTCTATCTTCCAACTGATCTTTCAATTCTACAATTTCCTCTCCCTGTTCTGCTATTACTTTTTTTAATTTCTTTTTCTCTTCTCCATATAGAGTGGTTGTCAGCACATGCTTATTATATAACTAGAAAAGAAGCATTTGCAGAGTAATCAAACCACTATTTTCATCTTGGTTATTCTTCTTCCTTTGTTCTCTCCATAACTTCTCTAAGAATTTTATTAACAAAATTCACTTATAGGAAACTAAAGCATTTCTTGTGCAAGCTTGCTAGTGAGTTATAGGGGTTTCTTTCTCACGGGTTGGAAATCCTGATGACTAACTCCTAGGTCATTTTGACATACATTTGGCTCATCTTCACACTCCTCATCCAGATTTTGAGGAATTTCTGGGATCTTAGATTGGCTAGGAGAATCATACTGAACAATATGGATAGGATTTTCCTCCTCAAATTGTTTGGGGGAAGCGGTCTGACTTTCAGTGGGTGCTTTAGGAGTCTGCCCTCTCATCCTAGAACTTCTTCTTATAGGGATTTCCTCAACTTCTATGACCTTTTTCTTACTAACCCTTTTTGTTTTCTCTATTGCAGGAGTAGTGGCTACAGGAATAGTGGTTGTAGGAATTGACTTCATTTTCTTCTTTCTTGAGACTTGAGGGTGTTGTGGTTCACCTACAGGAACTGAAGTTTCTCCTACTAACTTTTGTTTCCCTTTTGTTTGAGAGATAGTAGGTATATTTCTTATGTGAGTGGTTAAAGGCACATTTTCTTGTAAATTTTTAGTTTCTGCACCTTTGGTACTTTGCTCGGTAGCTGGATCAGGGGAAACTGCATTATCTTTGCTAATTTGCACATTAGGGGCAATTTGAGGCTGAAGGGTTTTATGATGGATGAAATCTGCCCATTTCATAGGGGAGGCATCCCTAAGAGATCTTTCTATAGGTAATTTAATCAGGGCATGGTGAGTAACAGAGTTGTCTTTCCCTTTCTGGGTTTCTTCGGCACTAATGCACAACATATTAAACAGAAAATTGGGTGCATTCATTGGGATATTATGTCCTACATAGCTAAGAAGCTTAAAATGATGTGCATGCAAATTAGAGAATCATCCCTCATAGGTGAAATACCTGATAATGTGCATGGATAACTCCTGATATGGTGGAGGAATGGACATCTTTTTGCATCCCTGTTTAGTGATCTCCAATGGAGGGTCTCCTGGTAGGGTGAATTGAGCCCTGGCTGACCTGGCATCATGTGCATTGGGGTAGTGTTCCCCTACTGCTAGAAAAATGATTACTTTCGCTATTCACTCCTCTATTGCAACAACTATCAACCCCCATACCGTCGCTTGGCCTTCATCAAATGTGTTTGCAAATTTTGTTGTTGCTTCATCATTGAACTCTATCAATTTTAATAAATATCCCAGCCATCCACAGGCATTAAATATTATTACGACCTCAACATCAGCTAGTAAAATACCATGAACCATTGGTTCATGTTGTTGCAATTGGCCCCCCCATTCGTGCTTACCAAATTCAACCTTTGCTATGTTCAACCTCTACTTTGTTCTTGATAATTACCTTCTTCTCTTTTGAATTTTAGACTACTTCTTGTAAAACCACAGACCCTCTTTCACATTCTTCTGGTATTCTTGATATGAACAATAATAATGTACTTTAACAAAATGAATCATAGATATTCATGCGAGCAATATTTATGTCATGGTTTTAATACTGGGTCACATCTAGTCTGACAGTTAGGGGTTTATTCAGAATAAAGGTACAACATTTGACACTTGTGTGATGCGGTAGCTGGATTTTAATTAAGACAATGCCAAAGTATACATTTGTGGAACTTAACGAGTAATTAGAAATGACATTTTAAAAATTGGCACACTTCCCTACCCCCTACAAAATATTGACAAGTGTCCTCACTTGTTAGACTTGGAAGAAGGTACAGAATTGGATTAAGGCGGAAATGATACATTTATTACAGTATTCGATATAACCATCAAAATATATGCGCTAAAAATGGAAATAAATTTGAAAATCTCATACCTGTTAATTGATCATCACACGTGATAGGAAAGATTGGTGAGAGTGGAATGACGGCATCGGCGGTCGACATGCGTCAACACATGATCTCTTTATTGAAAGCATAGAAATATGATGATGTGGAAGGTGGGTGGATGGAAGATTAAGAAATGAAGTGGGTTGAAAAAGAAGAATGTAGAAAGTGAATGAAGAATTTGAAATTTATGTAAACATAAATTTTTATTATGGTCATGCTTCGAAGGAATTCTTATTGAAGAGCTGCAGGAAGAAGGTTGACACCCTCTGCGGTAGGAAGTGTTACCTGTTGATCCTTTAAAATTGGCTGGTTGAATTATTGTAGGAAGCCTTCTTTCGTTTGTGGCTGGTGATACAACTTTAAACTATGTCCATTAATGAGTAGCTTGAAGTGTACATGGTCAATTATGGTCAACTAGACTACTCCATTTGTAAATACATGGCTTATTTCATATGGACCCAGCCATCGTGTCTGCAACTTGCCTCGTATCTCCTGGAATCTAGAATCAATATAACAATGCCCAATCTCAAACTTTGAACTGCTTACTCTTAATATGGGTATCATGCCACTATTTTCTTTTCTTTTGGACAATTTTGGTGCATTTCAGGGCAGACTTGTGCATTTCATCCAAAGAATTGAGATGCAGCAAGTGCTCTCTTTGTGCTGCCGGAAGATCAATATTTAACTCTAGTGATGTTCTTAATGTGTTGTGTTCAAATTCAATCGGTAGCATTGTTGTTTTACCATATAATAGTTCAAATGGATTGAACCATGTGGTGGTCTTCCATGTTGTTCAATACGTCTAGACAGCTTTTGATAGTCTTCTGCTCCAATCTCGGCAATGCAAATGAACTATTTTTGTTAAGATTGCTTCTATTTCCCGATTTGTTACTTCTGCTTGTCCATTAGCTTGGTGGTGATAGGGGCTTGATTTCTGATGTTTGATATTATATTCCTTCATGAGCTCTATTATTAGATTAAAATTGAATTGTGTAGCTTGATCAGTAACAAGTTCTCTTAGCATATCATATCTAGTAAAAATTTCTTCATATAGAAATTCAGCAACTTTATGATCTCTGGCATGCTTCATTTCTCTGACTTTGACCCATTTGGTTAGGTAATCTGTGCACACCAGAATGTATGACTTCCCATTAGATGGAGGGTCTATTAAGCCAATAAAGTCCATGCCCCATTTATCAAATGGTGTTAACACCACATATGGGTTTAAGGGCATTTCATCTGATCTTGTTGGTCAGCCCATTCTTTGACATTTGTCATACTTTCTTGTATAACTTGTTGCATCTTTGTGAAGTGTAGGACAGTAGTAGCCAGTTGTTAAAATTTTATGTGTTGTTCTTTTGGCTACAAAGTTCCCTCCACATGGTTCATTATGACATGCATGGAGAATGTCATATGTCTCATCTTCTCTCACACATCTCCTCATGACTTGGTCAGGTCTAGTGTAAAATAATGTGCTATCAATCCAAGAGAAATGGAAGCTTTTCTCTACAAACAACTTCTTATCCTTATAAGAGAAATGTGTTGGCATTTTGTTAGCTGCTAGGTAATTATCTATATCTGCATACCATGGATTCTGGAAAGCAATATGAAATAAGTGTTCATCTATAAATGCATCATCTATCAAAGTAGTATCTTCTTCAGCATGATGAATTCTTGATAGATTATCAGCTACCATGTTTTCTTTCCCTGGCTTGTCAATGATTGTTATATCAAATTACTGCAAAAGAAGAAGCTATCTTGCTAACCTGCCTGTGATGGCAGGTTTGTTCACAAGGTACTTAATTGCTACATGGTTAGTATGAACAAAGATAGGATAACCAGTCACATAATGGCAGAATTTGTTCAGAGCATAAACTACTACTAGAAATTCTTTTTCAGTCACTGTATAGTTTAACTCTGGTCAATGTAGACTCTTACTAATATAATAGATTACATTTTCAAGGTTTTTAGTCTTTTGTCCTAAGACAACACCTACGGCATAGTCTGAAGCATCTGTATGAATGTGAAATGGCAAAGTCCAGTTAGGACCGCTAAGTACTGGTGCAGTTGTCAAAAGTGACTTGAGCTGCAGGAAGGATTCATCACATTCTTTTGTCCAAGAAAATTTAGCTTCTTTGGTAAGTCAGTTGTATAGAGGACTAGCTATTTGACTAAAGTTCTGGATAAACCTCCTATAATAGCCAGTGTGACCTAGGAAAGATCTAACTTCTTTTTGCTTAGTAGGAATAGGGAGTGTGAGATTTACCTCTATCTTCGTAGGGTATACCTAGATTCCAGCTTCGGAGATAAAATGTCCCAACACCACTCCTTCCTGCATCATCAGAAAGCACTTTTCACTATTGAGAGATAGGTTATGTTCCTCACATCTGATTAGTACTTTCTCCAAGTTCTTCAAAGCTTCCTCAAATGTGACACCGAATGTAGTGAAGTCGTCCATGTAGATTTCCATGTAATCATGGGATATATCAGCAAAGATGTTAATCACAACTCTCTAAAAGGTAGCAGGTGCATTGCATAATCCAAATGGTAATATTGAATAGGCATATGTGCCCCAAGGGCATGTGAATGTTGTCTTTCCTTGATCTTCAGGGGCAATTCTTATCTGATTGTAACCACTGTATCCATCCAGAAAGGAAAAATATTTCTTTCCAGCCAAATTATCCAAGACCTAGTCGATAAAAGGTAAAGGAAAGTGGTCTTTCTTTGTAGTATTATTTAATTCTCTGTAATCCACACATATCCACCACTTACCTCCTTTCTTAGGTACAATTACCAATGGTGATACCCACTTTCTATCAAACATTGGATAGATGAATCTAGAATTCAACAACTTCTGCAACTCAGTTTTAACTATTTCTCTTAGTGCTAGATTTATTCTCCTCTATGGTTGATGAAGTGGCAAGGTTCCATCACTGATGTAGATTTTGTGGGTGCAGATTTTTGGGTTTAGTCCCTCCATATCTCCATAATCCCATGCAAAGGATTTTTCATGCTGACTGAGGAGGTTGGTTAACAATGCCAACTGTGATTGGGACAGCTTGTTGTTTACATGCAGGTTACGACCAGAGGACAATTCCACTATTGTTTTTAGCTCTACCATTAACACTTTGGGCACTGGACTTCTTGCTATTTCTCTTGTCAGTAATTGATCAATCATTTTAGGGTTTGCTGGAGACATACAGTACTCATAGGTACATAGTTGTAAAATAGAACTTTCTGAAACATCTTCAGCCATAATACATTCATTGGTAAGAATGCTTTGTATCACATCATCTTCCTCTTGCAACTTTAGAAAACATTTCCTATGCAAATGTTACCCATTTTATTTCCTAGCTCAATAAAGTGGAGCTGGTTATGTTTTTTAGATAGATTGAAGGGTGCATCCCAGTTATTAATGGTGTCCTCAAATCAGCTACTTCTTGTTCAGTATGGCTTTACCTCTGTCATGTTTTCAGGTTTTCAAGTCTAAACCTTGCTCAATTTATAAAACCCTAAAAACCCTGGGCTTTCTAGTGTTAAATGATGATTTTAAACCCTAAGCCTTGGCGTTCTGTTTCGCTGTTACTTTTTCCTTTCACTTAGGGCATGTGTTTTCAATTAAGTCACCTTGTCACGATATCCCAAGCAAATATTCCATATGTTTCCCCAACTTTGTGTTTCCCTTATGTCGCGTGGTCTCGTAATGATTTACCATATTCCCTCAGTGTTATGAGACTTAGCGATTTCATCTTAGTCAGGAAGTCGTGAGATAGTTATGTTATAAGGCTCTATGAAGATGGGACCCACTACTTAGTCGGGTGATCACGTGAAGTTCTTGAAAGTTAGCAAATGTTCTCAGACTTCGCGATTACCTCAGTTGCGTGATCTCATAATGGAACGGTAGTTAAGAATTTTTAGCCCAGACTTCATGACTGACCGTCTATGGTTTACAGTAAAGTGTAGTCAGGATGTCGCCAGAACAGGGTGATGACTCAGTTCTCCATTATGCAATGAATGAACCAATGACTGTGTGACATGTGCCATAAGACGGGTGGATATTAAAACATTGTCGAGTTGTTGCCAGAAGGAGAAAGTAGATTCAGCGACAATGAGACTACGATGCTTTCCCTTCATTCA
>MU226013.1:3312595-3352915 GCA_018584345.1 Thuja plicata | reverse complement strand
GTTGGAGTTATTTGTTGAAATAGTGTCCAATGTATATGTTCCTCTAGCTGCCCATGAATATGTCAATCATTGCAAATTGAGGAGAAAGGGCAGTTATTTTATAGAGCCAGTAAATGGATTTGTTTAGCGTTTCTTCATTATTGGTTAGTTTAGGGTAGGGTAGGTTTTAGTTTCAATAAGTGTTGTCACACATATATTAGTTGCAATTTTTCATTCCCTAAGTGCTGGTTGCACACTTTAGATAGTTGTTTCTGAGAAGGAGGGTAGGTTGTTGTAGTGAACTACAATTGCATGAGATAGGCATCCATCATATGAAACAGTGAAAACATGTATCCACTTCTGCACATCATATATGCCTCCCTCATAGAACTCTAATTGCATATCATAAGCCATACAAGTACTGGATGAATTAGGAGAGGTTGCAGTCTGGAGGTGATTGCAGCATTGAAGAGAGTGTGTTTTTTAGAAGTTTGGCCATATAAGTGACTCTGTGCCCAATGGATAGTATAGGTAGCTGGTCTGATATGCTTAGCAGGCAAGCATCATGTAGATATCACCAAAAATGTTACCCATTTTATTTCCTAGCTCAATAAAGTGGAGCTGCTTATGTTTTTCAGATAGATTGAAGGATGCATCCCAGTTATTAATGGTGTCCTCAAATCAGCTACTTCTTGTTCAGTATGGCTTTACCTCTGTCATGTTTTCAGGTTTTCAATTCTAAACCTTGCTCAATTTATAAAACCCTGAAAACCCTGAGCTTCCCAGTGTTAAACGATGATTTTAAACCCTAAGCCTTAGCGTTCTATTTTGCTGTTACTTTTTCCTTTCACTTAGGGCGTGTGTTTTCAATTAAGTCTCCTTGTCGCGATATCCTGAGCGAATATTCCATATGTCTCCCCGACTTTGTGTTTCCCTTGTGTTGCGTGGTCTCGTAATGATTCAGCATATTCCCTAAGTGTTATGAGACTTAGCGATTTCATCTTAGTCGGGAAGTCGCGAGATAGTTATGTTATAAGGCTCTATGAAGATGGGACCCACTACTTAGTCGGGTGATCGTGTGAAGTTCTTGACAGTTAGAAAATGTTCTCAGACTTCATGATTACCTTAGTTGCGTGATCTCGTAATGGAACGGTGGTTAAGAATTTTTAGCCCAGACTTCGCGATTGACCGTCTGTGGTTTACAGTAAAGTGTAGTCGGGATGTCGCCAGAACAGGGTGATGACTCAGTTCTCCGTTATGCAATGAATGAACCAATGACTATGTGACATGTATCATAAGACGGGTGGATATTAAAAGGTTGTCAGGTTGTCGCCAGAAGGAGAAAGCAGATTCAGTGACAAGGAGACTAGGATGCTTTCCCTTCAGTCGCAGTGTCTGAGAAGATTTAAGGGTAGGCTCACACATATGGCGATTAAGCGACAGCCGTCAGATGAAGGAATAAGAAGATCCAACGGTGGTCACGGAGTCTGAGAAGAAAGGTGCCCTAAGGAAAAATTCCTCCTGACTTGGCGATAAAGGTATGTCGTGCAGTCGTCAGAAGCGGAAAAGGGGCACATAAGACTTGTTATGGTAAAGTCCAAAGCTCAGGACTCATATCTCCCGACTGGGCAACTAGGCATTGTCGCGTAGTCTTGAAACAGAAGTTAAACATTTGGCGACTGGGAGATCACCGTAAAGGCTAAGAAAGATAGTTAGTCACAAGGTCTGGGAATGAATGATGAGTTAATGTTAACTCTGTGCGACTATGACTTTAGTTATGTCACATGATTGCCAGATCGTGACTCAGGTTAGCCAAGGGTAAGAAAACACGTTGTCACCAACTCTTGAGAAGAAACCATGGTTAGTGACAGAGGCCTGCGACAAAGAGACTTAATGCAGTCGTGTAGTTGCCTGATCCTGAAATTCAAAAAAAAAATGGCGGGAGTTTTTGGTGTGACAATGTGAATCGCTCAGTGACCAATCACAGGCTTTTATTTTGATCACTATGCAAAAAATGTAGCAGCAATGTAGACAGAGCAAATGAACTATTAGAGCAGAATTTTTTAAAGTAGTTGATGGTGCATTTGTTTGCCTTCACCGTGTTTTCAATTTCAGAGCCCACGTTGTTAAGTTTGCAGAAAAGAGATACCTTACTCAGGTTTGCAGTATTTCTAAAGTTGATCAGAGAGTTCTAAATTGCAGAAAATTGTGCACAGAACAGTCTGTTGATCTCAGAATTAGATTTGTTTCAATATCGGTAAAGAGAAAGGGATTCAGGGTGCTACAAGTATTAGTAGAGCTATGGCTGAGATTCCACAAGTGTAGGTAGCAGATGTTGATATACAAGGATTCAATAAAATATTGTATGAAGCCTTTAAAGTAGCGACTGACATCAATAAGTTCCTACTTGATGTCAAAAATATCACTGATGCTAGATGGGATAGACAAAAGGTGCAAGTATAGAGTACTCAGGACTTCAAGTGGCCACCGGATGATGAAGTGAAAGCTGGGGAAGTGATGACTACACCCAGGAAAAAGAAGCCTGTAGTAGAAGAAGAAATCTTGGACGATGAATAAGGTGAACACTTGGCACTACACTGTTCAAGACAAGAGGAATAGTTATTGTAAAAGGAGAGTGTAGGTGAGTAGGCAAGCACAGCTATCCGGATTCAACATAAAGACTATCAGCTACCATCTACAAAACTGATTGCAGTTGCCAGATCAGGAGAAGAACAAGAAATATCTGTTAATATCTGTTTGACTTGGTCCTTTCACCACTTCTTCTCTCTCTTTTTTGTCTCTCTTGTAACTTTAGGGTTACTATGACCATCCGAAGCTTGTTGCATCCTTAAAGGATTCCAAGATGGTCAAAAACCCTATATATAGCGTAAGAGTGGTAGTTGTTAGAGGGTTCTGATTTATGTAAGGAGGCATGCTTGTGACATTTTCTCTGTCCTTGATGTATTTTTGCAGAAGTCTGCAACTCATTGTGAAAAATAATATGCAGAGTTTGAAGTTCTTGGAACCAATTTATTGAATGGTGTCAGCCTTATCTCTTTTATACTTTTTTGTATGCATTTTAGATGGTTGATGGGTTAACTGTGAATGATTTTATTTCCTCTTAATCATGTCCCATTTGTAGCATCTACTTGCAGAAGAGTATGTTTTCTTTCAGGTTGTAACTAGTGTCTTGCTTTTGGAGCTGTTAACTGTGAAGTCTTTTCTCTTAACAGGTTTAATCATGAGCTTGTTATTAAATATTAATGCATGCCTATACAAGAGATTTGTGTTTTACCTCCAATTCAGTTAGTTGACCCAGGGCTTAATCCTATGTGTGTTATGTTTTCATGTCAAAATTTGGTGGATCACCTTAGGTTAGGTTTCATTTTAGCTATTTACGTTTTCATGCAATCCTTCTATCCCTTTTCCCCATCAGTTTTCAGTCTTTCAAGAAGAAAACAGGTGATCATCATATAGGAAGCCAACCTAGGACCCAGAGATTCATTCCAACCATAGTTTACCCACAAACTTGGAATGTTTCCATGTTTCTCCAAAAGGTTAAGTTCCTGTAAGCTTAACAGGGTGCAATTTTGAGAGACAACAACAACATCATGAGCTGGGCTACTGAATTCAGCTCTTCCTCCTCATCTCCTAAGTTTGGCCAAATAGGTTCTCCCAAGTCTGGCTGGGGTTGGGAAAGAGGATATAGGGCTAGCTTCCTTATGGCTTGACCATTTGAAATTTTCATATTACCTGATCTGCAATTAATTTTGGCATCAGTGGTGGCTAACCAGGGTCTTCCCAAGATTACAGGATAGCCAACAAAGTTTATTTTAGGTGATAGGATAAGAAAATTAGCAGGATACTCCAATGAATCTAAGGTTACTATCACATCTTCTATGATACTTTTTGGAGTAACAGTTGAAATATCAGCAAGTTGTAATACTATGGTTGTTGTTCTTAAGAATTCTATGCATAGCCTATGCATTGTATCTTTAGTCATCACATTTATTGCTGCTCCCAAATCAACTAGACCATTCTTCACAGTTTGTCCATTTATTATCAGGTCGACTACTAGACTGCCAGGATCAAAATACTTTGGTATTATCACCTTTCCTAACATGATATCTGCTAATTTCCCTGCAACATGTATTTTTGAGTGTCTTTCTTCTTCCGTCCTGGCTTCTTAAGGCATGCTTCCTTAATAGCCATTCCATAAAGAGGTATATCTTTGATAGCTTGGAACAGAGGGATTTGAATGTTCATATGTTTCAGCTGCTCAATAATATCAAATGTTTCTTCCTCTTGGGGTATAGGTTTTTCTTTGTTTAGCCTATGTGGAAAGGGTGGATTTGAAGTGAGGACAGTAGTTCTATTGGGTATATCAGTCGGCTGGCTGGTATTTGGTAGTGTGGCTTCTGGAAGTAGTGTTGTAGGAGTGTCTGCAAGTTCCATGATAATAGGATATTCAGGCATAGGTAGTGTGGTACCAGACCTCAAATGGATATCAGCTATCTCTAATGAATAAGTAGGGCACTGCTGAGTGTCAGTACTATACGTTTGTTGTTGTTTGTTGTTTGGATTTGGCTGTGGTTAAGTAGGGAATTAGGTTGGCTTTGGATTAGCATTAGTTGCTGCAGGGGGTGGCATTATTGTAGGTGGTTGCACTGGAGGTGTTAGTTGTGGACAGCCATAATTTTGGTTAGGCCACTGTGGAGGCCCCCTCCATTGATTAGTTTGCTACCAATTTCCTTGCGATGGTTGTCATTGATTCTGCTAATTAGGTCACTAGTTATTTTGTTGATTTTGCCATTGGTTATTTTGCTGATTTGGCCACTGATTATTTTGTGGATTTTTCCATTGATTCTGCTGATTAGGCCATTGGTTATTCTATTGGTTTGGCCACTGGTTATTTTTCTATTTTGGCCACTGAGGTTGAGAGTATTGAGTAGTGTTCTGATAATTTTGGTTTTGCCACTGATTATTGTTAAAATTTGAAAATGAAAACCTATATAGCCCACATGCCAGGAGAAACCCTATATTGCTACAAAGACCTTAATTTATACATTAAATACATATCATATGCACTATGTAGAGTGCTTGGAAAGGATGCTGGGGCAAAAAGGATCACCTCAGATATTCTGATGATGGTATTTGATATGCAGCACCTCCATACCACTTCAAATTATGATTTACATTCGGTAATTTAGAGACCAGATGCATCAAGGGTTTGTAGACATACAAACCAATAAGAATCATCCAAGATTTATACACTATTCAATCCTCATGCATTTGATCCTGTATTACAATTTCCCAGTTATGAATTGCCAGTTTCTATAGCCATAAAGGTTTCACCATAATCATCCCAACACTGTTCAATTTTGGCTCAAAGTATGGAATTATACATCTAGAGAACAATATTTCTGTGATTTTGAAAATTGGATAATCTATCCACTTCTTAAGTGCCTAGCTGTTGATAAGCCTAGATTGCCTACTAATTTAATACAATTGTTGAGGCCCTGCCAATATCTAGATAAATGGCCAAGAGACCATAATTGGGGGGATTTCTATTATGATAAGAATTTCACAATAATGAGGGTCTATGGTTGTTCCCAGCCCCCACACATCTTTCCATACCATGTACCACCAAGGATAGCTTCAATGCAGTTCATCAGGAAGCTCATTTTGACAGACAAGGAGCACCTAGCATCACACAGAAAGGGTACATTTACCCCTAGGCAATTTAGGATTTACAACTTCACTATTGGAAAAGGAGATTTGAACCTAGTGAATGCATGGATGAATCATTATAGGATGAATGTTTCCCTGCAGAGAAATGTTGATATAGAGGGTTTTATCCTGAGTGCAAAGAAATTGCTCACACCAACCATCCCTTACACAAAAGAACATGAAGAGTGTATGGAGGAAGATTTAATAAGAAACATCTTGGAAGATGAGGAGGTGGACAAAAGAGCATTTAAGTTTATTGAACTTATGGACCTAGAGAGGCAGGTGAAGAGAAAAGGAATGAAGTTTGGAGGTTTCTACCCTGACATGCCTTATCTGAAAAAGATAGATGAAATGATTCAATCCCATACTCTTTTGTGCAATCAATTAGAGGAAGCATTAGTGGTCCCAGAGAAAGGCCATAGGGAGAACTTAGAGTCTGAATATGATGATGATAGTGATCATGGCTATCCTTCACCTACTGCCTATCTAGATTACAAAGCAGTTGCATTGGAGCATGCAGTTGAGGGGGAAGATGTCATTGACCTAAAAGAGGTCCCAGAGAAGGAAGTAACAAATGAGCCCCCACCAAAGAAGAAAAGGATAGAAACAAGGGAACATTATAAGAAAAGGAAGACAAATATAGTTGGAGCTCTGATAACTAGAGATAGACCCTATGATCATTTATTGAGAAAATGGATCACGACATTGAAAAAATTACAAAAGGATACAGAAGAAGAGGAATAATTACCTCTTTGGTCATGTACTCATGAGAGGTTGATGCATCAAGAGGAATTCCTTAAAGATGACAACTTCATAAAGACAAGAGAATTCAAAGATTTCCTCATATGGAATAAGAAACAAAAAATTGGAAAAAGTTGCAATTGGCAGGTGATGATCTAGTCACTCAGGAGGCCTTACAAACATTGCAGGATTATAATCGTGAATCTGAGTAAATCACACCAGAACAGGCAAGACAAATAGTCAAGGCTAGCGGGATATTATTTGTGGAAGGTTGGTATTTTTACTCAGCATTCATAATAGATCAGATAAGAAGGCAACATGATGTCAAATTGTCATTAGAGACTCAAGTTGGAGATATGATCAGAGGGTTTGGGTATAACCCTAAATCTCAGGCACTTTCAATGTGGAGCTTAGCTCCTAAAGATTAAAATCCATCTATTCTAAATATTCAAGAAAAAATGGAGGGGAATAAGATCATATGGACATTGGTAAATATAGGGGATTTGGAGATATCCCAAGTAATGACTCACTTTTCTCAGCTCAATGAGGCAAAGACAACCCAACTATCAAAGAAATTGCAGAAACTCGCTAGTGATACTAGTGATATTTTTAAGGATAGGGACCTAGTATTAATAAAGATCAAAGAATAGGAGAAGCTCATAGATGATCTTACTAGAAAATTACTATAAATAACAGAGCCTGCCCCTGTTGAGACAAAAGAAGTGATGGATGTTGAAATCCAGACAGAGGATACAGGAGAGACACCTGCTGGAACAAAGTAGGAGTCACAAAGCATAACAATATTGTTTTGGAATAATTAGCTTCAATTTTGCAACATAGAATTGACACCATCAAAGATAGGATTGATGTGGTGTATGGGGCTTATGGTAGGTTTCCAGGCCTACAAGTAGAGGTGGCTAAATTTTTGACAATTTTGAATCCTTATTATGCAACTTGGTCTGGAAGAACATCACTTTTTGAGAGATTGGCATTAGTACAACCATTAAGATCAGATTTGCTAGAAATAGTGACTTTGGTTGGTGCAGAGATAGAGAAAATTGGGGCTACTTTATCTTTCTTCAAAGGAAACGCCAATCAAATTGATGCAAAGTTGAAGATGGTTGGGGTAAGTTATAATAGGTTTGTATCCCCTATTAGAACCAAGGATGATCAGGTCAAACCACTAGGGTTATGGGGATCAGAGTTTGATGATGTACTTCCCAACAAAGATATTTATGTATCTAATCAGAGGGAGTTAGATATGGAGAGATTCAACAAAATTTTGGATGAGGCACTAAAGGCAGAAACAGACTACAATAAATTCATTATAGATGTTAAAGGCATAACAGATGCTAGGAGGGAAAGCAAGAAGGCTCAACTTGAAAGTATTTAGAATTTTGAGTGGTCTAAGGAAGAAGATGTGACAAAATGGGACATCATGACAAAGCCCAAGAAAAAGAAGCCTGTCACAGTTGACTTGGATTTCATGGATGAAGAATAAAGGGGACACATGGCACTTGATCTATGAGCACATGAAGGTTAGTAATCTTGAAGAGATTAGTGTAAGTTAGCCTGTATTGGTGGACACAAAATCTTCTTACAAATATCAGATACTATCCTGAATATATGCAGACAAAGGTGTTGACATCCACAAAAGGACAAACTGCAAATCAGATCTTATTTTTTAGGTTTTTCCTCCTAGCACTTGGATTTTTCTTGTCTTCTGTCTCTTTCTATGTTTTTAGGGTTATGATTCCAAATCATCCAAAGCTTGTAGTATCCTTGTATTAAGGATTCCAAGATGATTTGAGACTATATAAGTATGTAATTGTAACCATTTTGTAAGGAGGAGAGAGTTGGAAATTTTAATAGAATTACAAGGCAGACTAAAATTGTGTCTGAACCTTTGTACTATTTGTCAATCTAAATGTATTTGAAGCTTTATGAAATCAATATAAATATTCTACAATCTCTTTTCTACATCTAAATTGTCTCTTTACATTTCTATTATAGTTCTTGGGTGTTTATCTATAAGGCATTTAAGCACACTGATCATAAGGTGATTGTCCAGTTACTTGTAAGTTCCTTCAAGGAAGGATTAAATTGTTTCAAGTAACCCCAAGGAACGTAACATTAGTTTGAGGATTGGATGATAAAGTTGTACGAAGAGGATAGTATATAAGGTATTCTATCTTTGTTGCAAGTGTTTTATTGATTACCTTACTGTGGATTTATACAATATATTGACTCATAGCCGAGGGATTAGATATTGGTCCTTATGTTTGCTAAGTAATTGATTCATAATCCAATCTTTTAAAATAGCTTAATCAAATAGACTTAAAAATAGATAATTCCATTCAAGTAATTGTATTTTTAGGGTACAATTCAGTTTGTTGATTCCTTGAAGAGCGGATCATTAGGTTGCCCCTCCTAAAATTAAAAAGAAGAATGATGAAAATCCTTATCTCATTGGTTTATGTTATTAAGACCATAGCCTAGCTTATAGTACTCTATTTTAAATTAATCATTGCAAACTCCAAGGTATTTTGTAATTTGTTACAGTGAGGTCAAAAGTAACATACCAGTGAATGAACTAATCCACTAAATATATTGACTGGAGAATCAGTAATCTACTATAGGTAAAACATACCTGAGTCTATGGAGCTCAAAAAAGAAGGAGGTGATAATAGGTATCCCATGTGTTATCAAATACCTCATCAATTAGCCTTTCTCTTGTATAAAAAGGAGTTTGCATTCAAGTATCTATGCATACTATCATTTTAAGGTTGTGATGCAAGAAAAAGAGATAACAAATTGGCGACTCTGTTGGGGATTGATAACATAGACACATCCCAAAATCTAGTTGAAAAAGAGATTCACAAATACCAGTCTCAAGTTTTTCCCATCCGAGTCACCCTAACAAATTGGGGACTCTGCTAGGGAATAGAGATTGTAAATTCTTGATAAAGGTATTTAGAATCTCTGAGGGTTTCAAAGAAAGTATAATTACATTTTTAGTTGCCAAGATTCTTTTTGATAAGTATTCATTCATCCCAAACAATTGTTGGGTGGCGAATCTAAAGTTAAATCTCTGTGATCAGTAACAAGTTAAGTAAACATCTTTCAAAATGAATACTAGGTCAAAAACAAAAGGGAATCCTGAAATTGCATTAGATGGTAGAATCCCATCAACTTCAACGATGGAGATGTCTTGGAGGAAGAAAAGAAATTGAGTCAATATAGATGAAACTCCTCCAAGAAGTAAAGAAAGTAATACT
Organism: Thuja plicata; assembly: GCA_018584345.1. Classification (NCBI taxonomy): domain Eukaryota; kingdom Viridiplantae; phylum Streptophyta; class Pinopsida; order Cupressales; family Cupressaceae; genus Thuja; species Thuja plicata. Next base: position 3,343,187 of record MU226013.1, on the reverse strand, counting down.
TGGAGAGAGGAAGGTAGCAATCAGTCTAATCAAGATGGAAATACTTTAGAATATGAAGAAGCTATAGAGAGAGGATTAGAAATACTTGCAACTACCTCCACTTCAAGTGAACAAGAAGAAACAGATATAATCAGTTCAGATTTTGAGGAAGTTCCTTCTGATGAGCTTGCTAAGGAAGAAAGACTCATCATGAAACATCTTGCCCTTATTTAGTAGATGAAAAGGGAAAAAGAACTTAGAAAGAAAAAACATGAGCATAAGGATGTTGACAAAATTAAAAGAAGATCCTTAAGACATCAAACTACAAGAAATACTAAGAGGTCTCAAAAAGACCTTGAAATACCCGCTACTCATAGAGCTTCTAGTTCACAAAATGTTAAGGACAAAGGTAAACAAAAGATTACTAAAAGCAAAATTGAAGAGCCTAAAGTTCAGAAGGCCCTAACATAGCAAATGTCCAAATTGGATATTGATCTTTAAAGACTAAGAATAGATAAGGAAACCATGGAAAAGATGCTAGAAAAATCTCAGATGGAAGCTGCAAGAATAGAAATGAAAAAGAAAATAGATTTTTTGCAATCCTCCAAATATTCTTATGCTAGAATTGAGAACACAACATCTTCCAAAACAAAGGCTACTACTTTCAAAGAGACTGATAATTTCCAAAGGAAACCATTGAACCCTAAAAGGGATAATAAATTTAATTTTATTGCCATTCCTAGATACCCAAATGCATTTCCAAAAGATGTGGGTGATGTAGGAGAAAAGCTCTCAAAATTTGCAGGTAATAATGTCATCTCTTGTGAAACACACTTAAGAAAATTTATTGATTTTGTTGATGATTTGAATATCACTCATGAAGATGTGTTGATGAAGCTTTTTGTTCAGTCTCTAGTAGAGGATGCTAGAGAATGGTTTAGAAGGATTTCTAATGGATTTGTTGCTTCCATGGCTGAATTAATTGAGGTGTTCAAAGACCAATATGGTGATAAGACAAATGAAGGTTTCTTGCTAAATGAGTTCAATAACATCAAAAAGAATTATAATGAAGAGGTCACCGAGTTTAATACTAGATTCTAAAGAGCAATGCATAAATTATTTCAGAAAATAAGGTTGGATGAAGAGGTATGTTTAGAAACTTATTTAAATGCTTTTGATTCTAAAATGGGTTATGCTCTTAGGGATAAAAATCCTATAACCCTCACTGGTGCTTACAAGATAGAAGTAAATATTGAGATGAATAGAAGGGTGTCTGGTAAACTAAATAGGAGAGATGATGCATGGTTTAGTAGGAGTAACCTAAAGGAACTAGAATATAAATATTATAGGGCTCCTCAAAATAATAGGCCTTCCTATAATAACACTTATAATCCTCAGAGTAGAATGCAAAATCATCCTTATGGAACTCAGTTTAAGGATGGGAAGCCTATTTCTCCACCTAGAAAAGAAAAACCTAAGAATAGAACTCTAGACCCTTTGCATAAAAATGTTTTCCATTTGTGCAATGATGATTTCTGGTGTGAGGCTTGTGAAGCCCCACATAATCCTAATTTTTGCATTTTTTCCTTAGATCTAAAACAAAATGAAGAACAAGGGAATGATGAAAGTGAACAATGTGATTATAATATGACAAATTCCTATTCATGTCATGATGTAGACTCATATAATGAAATTGAAAATCATGATTCATATGGTTCACAATGAAATGTAGAGATTCATCATCAACAAATTTTGTCTGATAGTGAAATAGAAGAAATAGATGACCATATAAGATGTTATGGACAGAACAATCAAGACCTTCCATTGGTCAGAAAAGCTTCAAATGAAGAAAAAGAAAGAATTACTGTAGATCTGGTGAACAAAGAAAGAAGCAATTGTCACCTAATAAATAGAATAGTTGGGGGTACTAGTAGTCAACCATCTAGTGTATTTATAAAAGAAAATAAAATAGACACCAAATATGTACAAAAGAAAGATGGACCTAGGAAAAATTCAAAGAAACCTAAGCTCAAGATTGTAACTAAACCCACAAAGCCTATTGTTGTAAAAGAAGGAAAAGTAAAGGTACAAGAAACTAGTACTTCTTCTCTTAAGATAGAAAACAAAAAATATAAGAAAGAAGAACCAACTCTGAACATACAGATTGAGGAAAATAATATTACTGTTGAAAAACCAAAGTCTCAGATATAAAATATACTCCAGTAGACATGGGCCATTGTTTGTCTCAAATGATTGTAAAAGTTCCATTTTTAGAGATGGTGAGAATCAAGGAACATGAAGAAAAGGTTCTATCACTATTAAACAGTGTGCCTACATTGAAAGTTCAAAGTCCAAAAAATGTTGATAAGAGACCAAGTAACAAAGGGAAGGAAACTGAAGTAATGATTTCTGAGATTCCTCAGATTTTCTTAAGCACAACAACTTCTCTTAAGGTTGTAGACCCATTTTTTTCTAACACTGGTAATTAATGGAAGGATGCTTAAAAATTGTATGATTGACTCAGGAGCATCAAAAACTATCGTGCTAGTAGAAATTATGAAGTCTATGGGATTACAAGTGGACACTCCTCATGGGAGATGTCAAGCAATGGATTCTAGGGAAGTCCCTGTTATTGGTACTATTGAAGCCATGCCTTACAAATAAGTAGTGTGGCTTGATGCGGTTTTGAGTATGAATGTTTTTGTTGTCAACATACCACCACATTATGGGATGTTACTATCTAGAAAGCGGAGTGCTTCAATGGGAGGTAGCATACAAAGTGATTTATCATATGCTAATTTTAACATTAATGGAAATAATGTTACAGTGTCAAGAGAAGGTAGGACTCCTCACATGATTGAGTGGTATGAAGACACTAACATTAACTACTATATTGATGTGGATATGGAGAACTTTAGAATATAGAGGACTGATCATCATCATCAATGTGAAAATATTGATCCTCTGGTTAAAGAATTGACTGTACAAAATGATGGATTGTGGAAAATGTATTTTGATGGAACTTCCTCAAAAGAAGGATCAGGAGTTGGTGTATTACTTGTATCTCCATCAGGTACAACTTTCAAATATTCTTTTTTTCTAGCCTTTCAGTGTACAAATAATACAACAGAGTATGAGGCTTTATATTTAGGGCTAGAAATTGCCATCAAACATGGAATAAAATGTTTAAAATTTTATGGTGATTCTGAATTGGTAGTAGCCCAAATAAGATCCAAATATGCAGTGAAAAATGATAGCTTAAAGATGTATGAATATTCTATTTGGGATTAGATTGAAATGTTTGATGCCTTTGATATAAGTTGGATAGAAAGGTCTAAAAATATAATGGCAGATTTCTTAGCAAATGTTGCTCTGAAAACTAATGATCAGACTTTACATGGGGTATCAATACTTGAAGTTAAGACTAGACTAGTTGTTCTAGATCATATATACAAATGGAAAGTTTTTCAGGATGACCAAGATATTTTGAGATTCATTCAGTGTCTGGACCATTATGAGAATTAGGGCACAGATTGGAATAATTTACTTGATAATAATAATGGTAAAGATTATGTCTTAGGAAATGAGGTTTTCCAATTAAGTTCAAATCGGATTCCTAAGGGTCTGGTTGAACTTGAAGCATTGTTCAGTAGTCAAAATGATCACTCAACAAAAATAAGAAATGCTAAGATTGAGGACTTGGAGGAAATTAAATTAGGATCACAAACCAATCCTCAAGTTGTTTATATTAGAAAAGGTTTAGATTCCCATATTAGGAGAAATTTGATTAAAATATTGAGAAAATATAAGCATGTTTTTGCATGGTCATATGAGGATCTAAAAGCTTATAGGGAAGACCTTTTCTAACATAAGATTCCACTAAAATCAGAGTTGAAACCATTTAGGCAAAAATACAGGCCTATCAATCCTTTACTGGCTCCCAAGATGTAGCAAGAGTTGATGAAGTTAAAAGATGCTGGGATTATCTAGCCTATCAGACACTCAAGATGGGTTTCAAATTTGGTATCAGTAAGAAAAAATAATGGTGACATCAGATTATGTGTGGATTTTAGAAATTTGAATATTGCCTCACTGAAAGATAACTATTATTTTTCCAACATGGAGGCAATGTTACATAAAGTAACTAGTTGTGAGCTGCTATCAATGATGGATGGTTTCTCAAGCTACAACCAAGTTTTAGTGAATGAATCAGAGCAATACAAGAATGCATTTACCACTCCTTGGGGAACTTATGTCTATATCCGAATGCCATTTGTATTGATAAATGTATGAGAAACTTTTCAAAGGGCCATGGATGTTGCTTTTAAAGAATTTATTGACTTATTCATGGTCATTTATCAAGATGATCTGACTGCATACTCTAAAAGAGATGAGGACCATTGTGAACACCTGGGTAATATTTTCAACAAAGCTTTAGAATATGGTTTTTCATTAAATCCTAAGAAATGTCACTTTGTAGTACAAGAGGGAAATTTGTTGGGACACATAGTGCCTAAAGGTGGAGTGAGAATAGACCCAGAAAGAATAAAAGTAATCTAGAAGGTCATTACTCCAAAAAACTTAAAGGGAGTTCAATATTTCTTAGGAAAGATAAATTTTGTCAGAAGATTTATAGAAAACTTTGTAGAAATTGTCAAACCTATCATAAAGTTGCTGAAAAAAGATGCAAAATTTAATTGGCATGAAGAAGCTCAAATGGCATTTGAGAGAATAAAGAAGGCAGTGCAAGAGGCTCCTATTCTAAAATCACCTGATTATAGTAAGCCCTTTTCTCTATTTTCATTTGCATCTTATCATACAATTGTTGTTGTTTTGCTACAAAAACATGAAGAAGGATTTGAGCATCTAATAGCTTTTAATAGTATATCTCTCTAGGCTGTAGAGCTAAATTATGAGATGATGGAGAAGTAGGCATATGCTCTACTGAAAGAAGTAAAATCTTTTAGACCATATTTGGTCTGTGCTAAGGTTCAAGCATATGTCCCTCACTCAACAGTAAAGGATATTCTTAATCTGTCATAAGTGACTTGTAAGAGGTGTAAGTTGAGCAATAGAATTCAGAAATTTAATCTTGAAATCCACATTACAAAGTTGATAAGAGGTCAGGGTTTGGCCAAAATCATGACAGAGGATAACTTGGATTTAGTACAAGTGAATGATATAGAGACACATGATTAGCCAGTTACAAGTATAGAAAGACAACCATTTTATGCTGATATTGTCTACTTTTTAAAGAATTCCAAGTGTCCTGCTGCTCTAACTGACAATCAAAAGAGAAGTCTCAAATTGTAGGCTAAAAAATACACCTTAGTCAAAGGATATTTGTACTGGATAAACAAAAATGGTGTATTATTGTTATGTTTAGATCAGAGGCAATCAGAGAAATGTTTAAGTGAAATACATGCAGGGGAGTGTGGAGGTCACTTTTCTAAAAAGACCACTGCCCAAAAGATTTTAAGAGATGGATACTATTGGCCTTTTTTATTTAAATATGCATATGCATATGTCAAAAAGTGTGAACCTTGTCAAAGGTTCTCAAATAAGCTCAAATTTTTAGGAGCCCTATTGTTAAACCTAGTAAGTGCTCAAGCCCCTTTTTCTATGTGGGGAATTGATTTTAATGGTCAGTTTGCAGAAAAATCTAGTGGAGGACACAGTTGGATACTGATAGCCACTTATTATTTTACAAAGTGGATTGAAGCCATTCCTACAAAAAAGGCAACAAGTAAGGTAGTCACTAAATTTCTAATGGAGAATATTTTGACTAGATTTGGTGTACCTTCAAAATTAGTAATGGATAATGCCATGTGCTTTAGATAAGAAGAAATAATAGATTTCTGTGAGAAGTATGGGATCATAATTTCATATTCATCCCCATACCAGCCATAGGAAAATGGACAAGCTGAAGCTAGTAATAAATGTTGGAAATACAATAATGGGAAAGCAAGATACTGAGAGGGGGGGTGAATTAGATCTTCAAAATTAAACACTTAAACAAAATTGATCCACATTCATACATATATGAATCTAATGTAATATCAGATAGCATCCACACAATGAAATAAACAACTCATAAAAAAATAACTTGGTAACCCAGAAATCCAAATAGGTAAAACTGGGGTGGGGATGACACCCACAAAATTCTCCACTAATGCAGTAATAAAGTGTGTCTATTAAGGCTACAAAATTTGATTACAAAATGCAATCTACCCTATTAAAGGTCTGCCCAGTTAAGAGCTAAAAATCATTACAATCTACCCTACGAAAGGATTTCAACTTACAATAAAGTAATCACTCTATTAGGAGATTTAGAAAGGTCTGATAGAACCACTCTGTTAAGAGATTTTCACCTAATACAATGACTAGAATGTCTCAATTATTGATCCTTCATTATGCACTCAGATGCTGATGATAGATCTCCTCTTTCTAGTACCTTCTATGATCTCACAATCTGATATAACTTTACTTTGTTGTTCACTGTGTTGTCACTCTGCTTGATCTCTGCTATTTAACAAAATAACCCTCCGTGCATTTTACTTCAAAATGTAGTCACCACACACTTCATCTACTCTCTTCTTACACACACAAAATAGGGTTTATAAGTAATCTAATATATTTTTTCAAGTCTGATAGCGAGATCTAGATCACCAATCAAGATCTAATACCTATACCTTAAAGGTATTACAATTAATGTTTAGAATAGATCATGCATAGGATAAAACAATTAAATGCATAACTAACTCCGTAGAAGAATATTAAATGCATACATAAGTCGGCTGAAAAAATCTTATACAAGTCATCTAGATCACTTATCCTTGAATTTTGAATCATTCCAGACATGTATACAAAAAACTATTTTGCTCGGCACTTAACATCTCTATCGCTCGACACTTAACATCTTTATATCCTACTCAACTTGGCATAATACAACTCAGCTTGGCAATGTAACTAGGCAATTTGAATACTGGTCAACAATGTTGCTCGGCCTTGCATAGTTTTAGCTTGGCCAAAGTGATAGCCAACTAAAATTTCCTAAGTGAATGACTAACTGTTGGTCACTAATCATCAAGAGAACTTAGAGATTAACAATCTCCCCCTTTGATATTAGTGGAAAAAACACACTTATCATTACTTCCGTTCATTTCATCAAAATGTTGCCTAAGTATACTAAGTACTCCCCCTAGGAATATACTTGGAATTATTCATACAAAAAGTTTACATGCCTTCAAAAAAAAATATATACAAGTGTACCTGTTCTATACTGATGTATCATACTATATCCTTTCCAACTTCCTTACCAATTTCCCCCTTTTTCTTGTCACTGATTACTGGTGGGGTTAAGTTTTACTTATCCAAAAAAAATTATGAAGCTGCAAGGTGAATTCAAATGTAGCATCCCAGCTTTCCTTAGCAATCTTCATAACTTCCAATTTTATTTCTAGCTCGGCAGCTAGAATCACTAAACTTTCTATAGTTGAGAGATTTGCATTTCTCTATGATAACTCCTTTTCAATTGAAAGTTCCTTCTATATTACCTCCAATTGAGGCAATAAGCTTGTCTAAATAGTTATCAATTTGGCCCTAATTTGACCATCTTTAGCCATAAGCTTGGCTATTCTCCATTGTGCATTAATCAACTTAGTAAGATGTAAAGAACTAGAAGTAGTATCCTTACCCAAGGTAGTGCCAGTTGATCTCAAATCTAACTGTAGCTTCTCAACAAGCTATAGATTATCCTTTGTGAATAATTCAACATCACATAGTTTCTAGTACAAAGAATAAACATTTTTTGTAACTTTCTCTAAAATTTCTACAAGTGTAGAAAGCTCAACCTATTTTTTTGCAACGTCTTCTGAGATTTTCTCCACAACTTTGCTCTCAAATCTCCTCTCAGACCATAGCAGAAGTTTTTCATTTCTGTTAATATCATCATCAGTTACCTTCTATACAATGTTAACTAATTGATCAATAATTGGAGCTTGAGGCATTTCATCCTCTAAGTCAAAATCCTTTGAAAATATATTCTTGATGTCATGCAACACCTACTTTTTCTTCTATTCTATTTTCATCTCTTCATATCTCTTCTTTCTCTTAAGAAATTATTGAAGAGTCCCTATTTGTTCAAAAGATAATTTATTGGGATCCCATTGTGGAATCATAATTACCTCTTCTAATGTTACATCTAGAATTTGAGACTTCTTCTTCAGAACTTTCCTTTTCTTCAACTCTGGTGAACTTATGCTCAGATGCATAATACCTTTTCCTGTGACAGTGTCAATGTCCATTGCCTCTTTTAATTTTGTCAGTATTGTCTGTGGATTAGGCATACTCCTAGTTTTAGGACCTATGGGAGCGGATGATGCAGAGTGTGGTAGATCAACCAACACTTGCACTACCTCTTCTTCCTTAGGCTTATCAATAGTATCCTTCATCACTACTCCACTATCTAAAACTATTTTGACAACCTCTAAAATAGGTGGATTCTATGAAGTTACCTCTTATGCATTTGTTTGTTGTTTCTCTTCACCTTTCTAATCATTGATAACTTCAAATATCTCATCATATGTTGTGGTCTTTCCTTCTTCAATATTAGTTTCCTTAATAGGTGAATCAGTGTATGTACCACTCAGCATATCTTGTTCCTCAGCATTCAAATTGCTTGGATCATCAACTAAGAAATCCATCAGACTGTCTACAGTCAGATCAATAGAATTTGTTGAGTCTAATGCATCTTTGGTCTTGTCCTGTTCTGTAGAAATCTTGCCTTGAGTCATTTGTGGCTCAGGGGTAGTCTCCACTTCAACTTCTTTTGTCTTTTGCTCAAATGTCCCCTCACCAGATTTCTTATCCTTTGGAATGACCAGTCCAAATATTTCCTTCCAAATCCTTGTACTCTTCTATACTAAACCTTCAATATTATTTTTCAGAACAACATAACCTCTGAGCTTAGGAACAAACCTATTCTTGTATTTCTCAATGAATTTGGCTCTTTGTTTTGAAGTTAACTTAGGTATTACCTTGGCTAGAGTTCCTTCCCTGTTCTGTCTCTTTGTGGTAAGTGCAAATTCCCATTTTCTTGATAGAAAATAATATAGTCCATTCAGCACATGGTTTCCTATCTCTATAGGAGTTAACTTGAAAGTATTCATCATATCCAAGAGTGCTTCTTGAACTTTGTTCTTATCCACATTATTCAATTTCTCATACTTAATGAACTTGAAAGTTGCTAACCCTGTTGAATTCCTCTAAGTGTCACATACCTCATCAATACTAGCTGGTTACTTAAATTGTATTGTAGGTATGTTACTGGGTTCATCAATTTCAATCTTTTCATCATGAATATCTATCCCCAATTGTAGTTTCCTTCTAGGTCTCTTTGATGGCTTACTCGGCTCAGCCTTAGGAGCAATTTTAGCTTCCTTTCCAGAACTGCTTTCCCCAACCTTCTTCTTTCCATACACTTTTTTTTGTACTTCTACTGGAGAAGTAACAGTAGATGCTCTAGTCCTCGGATGAGTAGCTATAGGAGGTGTAACCTTAGTTTTAGCTTTGCTTGGCTTGGTTACTATGACAATTGATGGTCTTTTACTCTTATCTTTCTTAGTGATCTCTTCTGATGTACTCACTTCCTCTTCTATAGATATATCCTCACCTTGTCCTATGGTGAGGCCTAAAGGTGCATCCTCAGGTTCTTCATCACTACCTAAACCAACCATTTTCTTCATATTTTTCACAATTTTCTTTCTTTTCCTCTCCATAGTTCACTCTCTTAAACTTCTTGGAATTTTTTCTTTGGCTTCATCAAAATTTCCAAACCTTTCTGTTGTAGTATCAATTGCCTCAGCTAGGAGTGCAATGATGGTAGCTGATGCTTCATCAATGTTATTTTCATATGGAAATGGTTATTATCGTGTTACCCTAGGTGTCATAGCCTAGATATATGTGTTATCCGTATCAACTAGAAAACAAATATCTTCATAGTGCTTCTCTACTAGTGATCCAGGAATCATAGTTCTTAATCTCATTCTCTTCTTGAATTCTACAAAATAGCTCCCCATAATGCTATTGAAATTACTTCCTATTTTCTCAATACATTCACTAATTTAAACTGTAATGGGTCTATCCTTTTTCCAAACAATATTTACCAATGTAGGAAATGTATCCTGAATGTAGAAAAATATACAGACTAGTAAGGAACCAAACTTACATGATGAGATCTTAGCCTTTTTTATTGATGCTAGGTTCTCAACTAATTGTGTCTATTGTAGCTCAACAAGATCATATGTATGATTATTCTTAAACATTTTCCATGTCTGGTCAACGACTGTACAAGGAACACTATCCAATCTACTTGACTGATAGAACTTATGTGCTATTACTCTTTCTCTAAAATAAAGTTCTAGGTCTTTAATTGTAGAGATAGTTATACCTTTTTTGTTCCACACAGCTCCAGTGTTCAATGTAATTTCCTCTTTGTTGTTATCCCTCATTGTCCATTTCCTGTTAACTACAGGATATCCAATCACTCGATGAATCATGTTTTTAGTAATCTTGACTGGTCCATTATCCAACCACATACACATATCATGAACTCGGCTAAGAATAACCTTAATCCATTCATCTTTGAAACCTTGTGGAAAATCTAGGGCACGAGTTAACCCTTTGTCGAATAAATGTTTGAATTCTCCCTTCAGAACTCCATTGACACTCAATTTGCTATAGGATTTCCTTAATTCACTATCACCTATTTCACCAATCTTAACCATGTAACACAATCGAAAATCATGGACCATAAGTACCTTGGGTGGAATGGATGAGAGGGCTCTGGTTAAATCATTCTGAATTTCACTTTCAGGAATGACTCAAAAGTTGAGAGGTGCACATTCATCACTCCATACTAACTAAATTTTCTCTTGTTCCCCCTCCATACTTTTAGCTAGTGTAGAAGAGCTTGTAGCCATAATCTTGAAATTAGGGTTTGAAATATGAATAATAGAGTACCTAGGAAAGTAACGATTTGCACTATTCACCTTAGGATTACCAATGACACACTGACAAAATCTTCGATGCTAACTTCGTTAAGATCAATTCTGCAAATTACTCCAATCGCTCCGTAAACAATAAAAATTGCAAGGGAAAAATGAAGTATCAACTATTCATCCTTTATAGACTTTGAAAGGTCAAGGTAGGTAAGCAATGAATGTTCTACCCATTGAGTTAGTGCAAGCTGGTTGTCCTCAACTTTCTAACATAACTTGCATCCCACTCGGCTTACTAAACTCGACCATCATAGGACTTACTTGGCCAACAAAACTCAGCACACACTAAATAACTCAGCCTTAGTGTCCATGATTGGTGCTCAACACCTATAGTGCAATTGGCTCATCTTGACAGTTGTCTTCAAGATATGTCCTGGTGCATCTTAACATATGTAAATATGGACTTTGGTACATTTCATGTTAGGAATGGATGTAAGAAAAGAATTTTAAATGCAGTTCCTTACATACCTCTTTTACTTAGTTGGAGATGATGTGATCACCTGATCCATTGGATTGGGTGACCTCAACTTCACTAGCTTCTCTGCTACATGGTTTAGACTTCTTAACCCATGTCTTGTTCATTTGTGCTCTAATTTTCTCAACAGTAGGAACAGGTACCCTAGTCTTACAATCTTTCCTTGTATGACCAATTTTTGGATAACTGTGACAAACTAGGCTTCCATTCATCCAACTCATAGACTTTCCTCTGAAAAGTGTCCTTATGCAATTTTCTGGAACATGTCCATACTCACCACAATAATGACAACTATGCCATATGTTGTAATCCCCCTTGTAAGTATTGCCTTTTCTTGGTGATTTCTCTTGTGCCTTTGATGTCCATTCTTGTTTACCTTTAGATCTGCAATATTGTGCTCTATGACCATATTTGTGAAATTTATAGCAATTACCATTGATTATAGGTGTTTTTCTTTCCTTTTTCTTACATTCACGTGCTTGATGTCCAAAATTATTACAGTTAAAGCAATAACCATTAAAGTTAGTTTTAGGATTGGACTTACCATTCTTGCTTCGACAAATGTTTGTTGTATGACCTGGTTTCCCATAGTGGTGGCAAATAGGTTTTTTGTTTCTTGGATTTGCATACCTTCTTTCACCTATCTTAGATGATTCTCCATCTTTATTGATTGTATGTTGTTCAGTGTGACCTAATCTAGAAGAATCTTTAGGTCCTCTTGATGCTTCCACCAGTTGTTCAAAGTAGCTCATAGCTGCATTGGGATCATTCACTATGTTATTAAGTTCTTTCTCAGATCTCAATTCATCTTTCAACTGACTATTCTCAGATCTAAGATTTACAATCTCCAAGTCTTTTCTACTGAACTCCTGATTCAAAAGTACTAATTGATTTTCCATGTCAACTTGATTGGCTATCATTGTTTGTACATCAGCGTTCTTTCATCAAGTCTGATAGTCATCATTCTTTTGTCTTCTTCTACCATATCCTTTTCATCTTCAACTTTCTTTTTCTGTTCAACAACTTCACACATTCTTATTGATTGGGCTTCTTGTTCCTTTTTCAAGTTTTTGACTTCTTCACATAGTGCACAGTTCTTTTCTAGTAGATTTTATATTGCTTCATTGCTCTCAGTAGAATCTGTATTCTAAAATAGATTTGTGGTGTCCTCTTCCTAATAGTGAGTGTCATTCATTAGGTTGGCCAAATCTTTCCTTGTAGTCAAGGACTTCTTTAATTCCTCTCTTACTATCTCAAGTTGTTGTAGTGCTAGCTGAGTATCAATATTTTGATTCTTAATGACTTTACCCATCTTTTAGATCTCCATCTCAAGATCTGTATTCTCAAGTTGATTATGACCTTTTTAGAGAATTGAGCTCTGATACCAATTGTTGGAAATACAATAATGGGAAAGAAAGATACTGAGAGGGGGGGTGAATCAGATCTTCAAAATTAAACACTTTAAAAAAACTGATCCACATTCATACATATATGAATCTAATGTAATATCAGATAGCATCTACACAATGAAATAAACAACTCATAATACAAGAACTTGGTAACCCAAAAACCCAAATAGGTAAAACTAGGGTGGAGATGACACTCACAAAATTCTCCACTATTGCAGTAATAAAGTGTACCTGTTAAGGCTACAAAAGTTGATTACAAAATAAAATCTACCCTGTTAAAGGTCTACCCGGTTAAGAGCTAAAGATCATTACAATCTACCCTATGAAAGGATTTCAACTTACAATAAAGTAAGCACTCTGTTAGAAGATTTAGAAAGGTCTGCTAGAACCACTCTATTAAGAGATTTTCACTTGATACAATGATTAGAATGTCTCAAGTATTGATCCTTCACTATGCACTCAGATGTTGATGATGGATCTCTTTCTAGTAACTTCTATGATCTCACAATCTTCTATAACTTTACTCTACTGTTCACTGTGTTGTCACTCTACTTGATCTCTAATTTTTAACAAAATAACCATCTGTGCATTTTACTTCAAAATGTAGTCACCACACACTTCATCTTCTCTCTTCTTACACACACAAAATAGGGTTTAGGAGCAATCTAATATATCTGTTTAAGTCTGATAGAGAGATCTAGATCAATGATCAAGATCTAATACCTATACCTTAAAGGTATTACAATTAATGTTTAGAATAGATCATGCATAGGATAAAACAATTAAATGCATAACTAACTCCGTAGAAGAATATTAAACGCATACATAAGTCAGCCAAAAAAGCTTATACAAGTCGACCAGATCACGTATCCTCAAAGTTTGAATCATTCCAGACATGAATACAAAAAACTGTTCTTCTCGGCACTTAGCATCTCTATCGCTCGACACTTAACATCTTTGTATCCTACTCAAATCGACATAATACAACTCTGCTTGATAATGTAACTAGGAAATTTGAATATTGCTTGGCAATGTTTCTCGGCCTTGCATAGTTTTAGCTCAGCCACAGTGATAGCCAACTAAAACTGCCTAAGTGAATGACTAAGTGTTGGTCACTAATCATCAACAAAACTTAGAGATTAACAATAAAAGTATATTGAAGATATTGAAAAAGACTCTTGAAAAGAATAAGAGGGCATGGCATACCAAACTAAGGTTAGCACTTTGGGCTAATAGAATAACAGTTAAGAAGGCCACTAGTAAGTCACCATTTGAATTGGTATATGGTTTACAGTAAAAAATGCCTATTAAAAATCTGTTACCAGTATATTAGTTCATGAAAGAAGAGAAGATAGATGTTTCTGACAGCATGCAGAATAGAATGATTCAATTGGCAGAATTGGATGAAACAAGAAGATAAAGCCAGAGGGAAAACATTAAATTACAACAAAAGATGGAATACCTATCTGACAGAAGGGATACTGATAGAAAATTCCAACCAGATGACCTAGTCCTTCAGTGGAATGTGAGATCAGAAGATCAAGGAAATCATAAAAATTTTGAATCCTTATGGCTTGGGTCATTTGTTATTTCACAAAGATTTGGAAAAGATTCCTATTTACTAAAGAAAATGGATGGAGAAGATTTTGAGTTGCCAGTGCATGGGCAATTTCTGAAACCCTTCTTCAATTGAAAAATAAAGTTATCTGCACAAGTAAGTATGTATTATATCATATATAGCTTCTTTCAGTTGTGTGTTTCCTTTAAGGAGTAGTTTAGTCTACATAAAATAAGAGGTCTACAACCAGAGATTCTAAGATTCTTTTCCATAAACTTGTGTTTATCCATCTTCGGAGAGAGCCACTGTTCACTGTATTTCCTATTTTTGACTTTGCCCTGAAAAATATTTGAGATGCATGTCATTCTTATGCCCAAAAGGTTAAAATTTGTGTCAAAAATTATTTACATGCCTTTGCAAAGAATTCTTTAGCTCAAAACCTAGTTGAAAATGTCAAAACCCTAAGCCTTGAGTAATTTTTGTTCAAAATTCCAGAAAAGCCCTAAAATTCCCAAGCTTGTTCTATTTCTACGTTACCTTTTTCATAACTTAAGTCTAATTTTATGTGTATGTTCTTATTTCTTAGCCACCAAATCTCATAAGAAAAATGAATATTCTTTATAATCTGGAGACCTAGCGGAAAGCTTTGGTGACGTAGTCTCTTGATAAATTAGAATATGCTGAAATGGTTATCAGACTTAGCATAGACTGTTTATTTTATGATCTGATCTGATGATAGTCGCATTGTCTCCTGATGAAAGTAGAGTGAGTTATTTTATTTTGTGACTTCAAGAATTCTCATTCGTGTTATCTCCTGATGTTTATCTCCTGATGTAACCTATGGTCATGAGTTAACTTCAAGTGTTCAAATTGCAGTGTTGTCACCAAGTCTCATGATCGAAAGTGAGTTAAGTAAAAGAACTAGAGATTTAACGATAGTCATTAATTAGAGAGTTAATCTAACGACAGTCGGGAAGTCTCTTGATTATAACTATGTTTTAGTAATTATCATGCGACATGGAGATTCAATGGTCGCTATATCTCTAGATAAACCAAAGGTTATATGTCAGATTAAATAAAGGTGTTTTCACGTAGTCGTGAGATAAAAGATGATTTAAGTTAAAGATTAAGAGATTCGGAAAAAAATGTTGATTTCAAATGAGATCTAACGGTAGTCGCTTGATAAGATTGAAAATTCAAAAGGGATCAAGTGATTAAGAGACAAGAAGAAAAGGTGTGACACGTGTTCAATGGTCACTAAGTCTTATAAAGGATTAGGGGTTGTAATGAAGATTATGAGACTTAGCGACAACTATAATATGCTAAGAAAAGTGAGATCAATGGTGGTCACATTATATCTAGATGCAAAATTAAAAAGATAAGGTAATCATGTGATTAAGAGACTAATGTGTTTAGTCACGTTGTCTCTAGATTAAACATGAGTTAAAGAAATGATTCAGTGACATAGAGATTCCACAGTCGCTGA
Source organism: Thuja plicata (assembly GCA_018584345.1). Classification (NCBI taxonomy): domain Eukaryota; kingdom Viridiplantae; phylum Streptophyta; class Pinopsida; order Cupressales; family Cupressaceae; genus Thuja; species Thuja plicata. The sequence continues at coordinate 3,327,220 of MU226013.1, read as the reverse complement.
GTCTCCAGATGCAACCCAAGGTAAAGAACAGTTAAGAAAGTGCTCCGTAAGATGAAGGGTTAAGTTAAATGATTAAGCAAAATCACAACAACCGTTGATTAGGAGTTTAATATAATAGCATTTGCTAAGTCTCTTAAATAAATTGTAGTTGGAAAAAACATCAAGTGAAAAGGAGATCACTCAGTTGTTGAGTCGCTACAAGTCAACCAGAGTTAAATAAATACTTTTCTTTGGTGCCACCATGGATAGTTGCTAACCAATCAAAGTGCAGAGACTTTGACAGATGAGAAAGTAGCTGTAATATGTTTCAATGCAGCCAATCAGATTTGATCTCGATTTCATTTTGAATTTTATAAGGTTTTATATGCCAAAACACTCATCTGAAATTGATTGCCTAACAGTTTGAATGCCACAGCTAAAACTAGAAATTGATGTCACAATGCATGGAACTAATGGAGAAATGACTGAATTGTAAGTTTACCAGCTTGAACAGACATCTACATTGAATTCTCAATTATAAGTATACTTGTGCTTTTTCATTTTATTTTTACCAAGCTTCTAATTTCTCAAAGTGAAGAGTTCATAGAAATTTTAGTATTTTCTGAGAAAAGTTGAAAATCCAGTAGTAAGTGATTTAGAAAGGTGATTTCCTGATTTAGAATTTAGTAAACATTGTAATTTGCAGTGTATTCAGAGTTCAGAGCTACAAATTTCAGGATAATTCATAGTTGGTGGTGAGGGTTTTTACTAGATTTGTCTCAATATCGGTGATAAGGGTTGAGAACAGAGCAGAAAAAGAAGATGAGTCAAGCACAAAGTATGGAATCCACCAGTGGGAGAAGTGAAGATTTCGATGATGAGTGAAAGGGAAAGATGAACTACTCAAATGAATTTCTCACTTTGCTTCCACGCTCTAGTCGAAATCGAAAGGTTAGTGTTGAGGTCTTAATTGATGATATGGTTTATATTAGAGATGCAAAAACACCAGGTTCATCAGGATATTCAATGTTTAATTACTTATTTAATAATAGTGATGAGCCCATGCCTATCTCAAACCCTTGGACTTGTGGATTAGCTAGGTTGATTGTTCCTGACATCTTTTTTTATGTTGATTTCATTTTAGAATTGGCCAGTAGATATGATCCCCTGACCAAAACCATTAAGAGGGATGATGGAAATAGCTTACTCACTTTGGACCAGAATACATTCATGAAAGCCTTCAATGTATACTACCCCATGGCTAGTGACATAAATCTGAAGAGCCTAGAAAATAGATACACTAGAAAATATTGCATTGGTGCTAAGTTGATCAGGGATCATCATGTCCCTAAGAAAATGAAAACCTATATAGCCCCCATGCCAAGAGAAACCCCATATTGCTACAAAGACCTTAATTTCTACATTAAATACATATCATATGCACTATGTAGAGTGCTTGGAAAGGATGTTGGGGTAGAAAGGATCACCTCAAATATTCTGATGATGGTATTGGATATGTAGAACCTCCATACCACTTAAAATTATGATTACATTCAGTATATTATAGACCAAATGTGTCACGGGTTTGTAGACATGATTTATGCACTATTCAATCCTCATGCATTTGATCCTGTATTAAAATTTCCTAGTTATGAATTGCTAGTTTCTACTGCCACAAAGGTTTCACCATAATCAGCCCAACCCTATTCATTTTTTGCTCAAAGTATGGAATTATACATCTAGAGAAAAAGAGTTCTATGCTTTTGAAAATTGGATAATCCATCCACTTCTTAAGTTCCTGGGTGTTGATAAACCTAGATTTCCTATTAAGGTAATACAATTGTTGAGGCGCCCTGCCAATATTTGCATAAATGGCCAGAAGATGATAATTGGGTGGATTTCTATAATGAGAAGAATTTCACAATACTAAGGGTCTATGGTTGTTCCCACCCTCCACACATCTTTCCATACCATGTACCACCAATGATAGCTGCAATGGAGTTCATCAGGCAGCTCATTTTGACAGACAAGGAGCACCTAGCATCACACAAAAAGGATACATTTACCCCCAAGTAATTCAAGATTTACAATTTCACTATTGGAAGAGGAGCTTTGGACCTAGTGAATGTCTGGATGAATCATTATAGGATGAATGTTGCCTTGCACAAACATGTTGATACAGAGGGTTTTATCCTGAGTGCAAAGAAATTACTCAAACCAACAATCCCCTACACAAAATAACATGAAGAGTGTATGGAGGAAGATTTAATAAGAAACATCTTGGAAGATGAGGAGGTGGACAAAAGATCAATTAAGATCAATGAACTTATGGACCTGGAGAGGCAGGTGAAGAGAAAAGGAATGAATTTTGGAGGTTTCTACCTCGACATGCCTTACCTGAAAGGCTAGATGAAATGATTGAATCCCATATTCTTTTGTGCAATCAATTAGACAAAGCGCTAGTGGTCCCAGAGAAAGGCCACGGGGAGCACTCAGAGTCTGAATATGATGATGATAGTGATCAGGGATATCCTTCACCTACTACTTATCTAGATTACAAAGCAGTTGCATTGGAGCATGCAGTTGAGGGGGAAGATGTCATTGACCTAACAGAGGTCCCAGATAAGGAAGTAACAAATGAGCCCCCAACAAAGAAGAAAAGGATAGAAATAGGGGAACTTTTAAGAAAAGGAAGACAAATAGAGTTGGAGCTTTGATAACTGAAGACAGGCCCTATGATCATTTATTGAGAAAATAGATCAGGGTAGGGAAAAAATTACATAAGGATACAAAAGAAGATGAATAATTACCTCTTAGGTCATGTACTAATGAGAGGTTGATGCATCAAGAGGAATTCCTTAAAGATGACAACTTCATAAAGATAAGAGAATTAAAGGATTTCCTCATATGGAATAAGCAACAACAAATTGGAAAATAGTTGCAATTGGCAAGTGGTGATCCAGTCACTCAGGAGGTCTTAGAAACATTGTAGGTTTATGATCCTGAATCTGAGGAAATCACACCAGAACAGGAAAGACAACTAGTCAAGGCCAGTTGGATATTATTTTTTGAAGGCTAGGATTTGTCCTTAGCATTCATAATATATCAGATAAGAAGGAAACTTAATGTTAAATTGTCATCAGAGACTGAGGTTAGAGATATGATCAGAGGGTTTTGGTATAACCCTAAATCTCAGGCACTTGCAATATCGAGCTTAGCTCCTAAAGATCAAAAGCCATCTATTATGAATATTCAAGAAAAAATGGAGGGGAATAAGATCATATCGACATTGGAAAATATAGGGGATTTAGAAATATCCCAAGTAATGACTCACTTTTCTCAGCTAAATGAGACAAAGATAGCCCAACTATCAGATAAATTGCATAAACTCGCTAGTGATACTAGTGATATTGTTAAGGATAGGGAGCTAGCATTAATAAAGATCAAATAATAGGAGAAGCTCATAGATGAGCTTACTAGAAAATTTCTAGAAATAACAGAGCCTGCCCATATTGAGCCAAAAGAAGTGATGGATGTTGAAATCCAAATAGAGGATACATGGGAGACACCTGGTGGAACAGAGCTAGGAGTCACAGAGCATTATAATATTATTTTGAAAGCATTAGATTCAAATTTTCAGCATAGAATTGACACCATAAAAGATAATATTGATGTGGTGTATGGGGCTTATGGTAGGTTGCCAAACCTACAAGTAGAGGTAGCTAACTTTTTTACAATTTTGAATCCTTATTATGCAACTTGGTCTGGAAGAACATCAATTTTTGAGAGATTGGCATTAGTACAACCATTAAGATCAGTGACTTTGGTTGGTACAGAGATAGAGAAGATTTGGGCTACTTTATCTTTCTTCAAAGGAAAAACCAATCAAATTAATGCAAAGTTGAAGATTTTTTGGGTAAGTTATAGTAGGTTTGTACCCCCTATTAGAATCGAGGATGATCAGATCAAACCATTAGGGTTATGGGGATCATATTTTGATGTTGTGCTTCCCAACAAAGATATTTATGCATCTGATTAGAGGGAATCAGATATGGAGAGATTCAACAAACTTTTGGATGAAATACTAAAGGAAGAAAATAAATGAAATAAATTCATTATAGATGTTAAAGGCATAACGGACGCTAGGTGGGAAAGGTAGAAGGCTCAGCTGGAAAGTATTCAAAAATTTGAGTGGCCTAAGGAAGAAGATGTGACAGCATGGGACATCATGACAAAGCCCAAGAAAAAGAAGCCTATCACAGTTGACTTGGATGTCATGGATGAAGAATAAGGAGGACACATGGCACTTGATCTATGAGCACAAGAATTTTAGTAATCTTGAAGAGATTAGTGTAAGTTAGCCTTTATTGGCGGTCACTAAATCTTCTTACAACTATTAGATACTATCCTGAATATATGCAAACAAAGGTAGCGACATCCAAAAAAAAAAAAAAGTGCAAATTAGATCGTATTCTTCTATTTTGTCCTCCCACTGCTTGGATTTTTCTTGTCTTTTGTCTCTTTCTATGTTTTTAGGGTTAGGTCTCCAAATCATCCAAATCTTGTAGCATCCTTGTCTTAAGGATTCCAATATTATTTGAGACTATAAAGGTATGTAATTGTAACCATTTTGTAAGGAGGAGAGAATTGGAAATTTTAATAGAATTACAAGGCAGACTAAAATTATATATGAACCTTTGTACTATTTGTCTATATAAATGTATTTGAAGCTTTAAGACATGAATATAAATATTTTTCAATCTCTTTTCTGCATCTGAATTATCTATTTACATTTCTTTTACAGTTCTTGTGTGTTTATCTATAAGTCATTTAAACACACTGATCATAAGGTGATTGTGCAATTACTTGTGAGTTCCTTCAAGGGAGGATTAAATTGTTTCAAGTAACCCCAAGGAACATAACATTAGTTTGAGGATTGGATGATAAAGTTGTAGGAAGAGGATAGTATATAAGGTATTCTATCTTTGTTGGAAGTGTTCTATTGGTTACCTTACTATGGATCTATACAAGATATTGACTCATAGCCTAGGGATTAGGCACTGGTCCTTATGTTTGCTAAGTAATTGATTCATAATCCAATATTTTCAAATTACTTAATCAAATAGACTACAAAACAGATAATTTCATTCAAGTAATTGTATTCTTAGGGTACAGTTTAGTTTGTTGATTCCCTAAAGAGAGGATCATTAGGTTGCCCCTCCTAAAATTAAAAGTAAGAAGGATGAAAATCCTTATCGCATTGGTTTATGTTATCAAGACCATAGCCTGGCTTATAGTAATCTATTTTAAATTAATCATTGCAATCTCCAAGGTATTTTATAATTTGTTACAGTGAAGTCAGAAGTAACATACTAGTGAATGAACTAATCCACTAAATATATTGACTAAAGAATCAGTAATCTACTATAGGTAAAACCTACCCGAGTCAGTGGAGCTCAAAAAAGAAGGAGGTGATAATAGGTATCCCCAATGTTATCAAATACCTCATCAATTAGCCTTTCTCTTGCATAAAAAGGATTTTGCATTCAAGTATTTAAGTATACTATCATTTTAAGGTTGTGCTACAAGAAAAAGAGCTAACACTACCCAGGCTTGCTCATTAACTAGGACATGTTGTCCTTTGTTTAGACAGGTGACCATATAAGGATTAATGTTGGGTATCCTTGTTATTTTCAACTTTTTTACTACCTCCTCTGACACTATGTTGTTAGTATACACTTTTCTAATCATTTTTCATTTCACTCTAAATAGTGATGTCCTCTAGCTTGGCTCTTCTTTGACTAGCTCTCTAATCAGAGTCCTTCTCATCATAAGATTATCTCCCTACTTTGATTCTAATGGCACTTCAAGCTTCTTGTTTCCACTTGTCTCTTCACGAACATATTTCACTCTTTTGTCACCTCCTTGAGAGGTACTTCCCTTCTCTAGACACCTATATGTTGGATGTCCTAACTATTTATAATGATAGCACTTCTTATTGGAAAAGTAGTTGCCTCTCCCTTGACTACTGCCTCTTCCTCTATTGTTAGATTTCCTTCCTCTACTCAGACTCCCTCTATTGAAGTTTCCTCCATGCTGTTCAGTGAGCTTAGTCTCTTCTTGTCCTTTGGATTCATTGTTTCTTCCTCCATAAAAACTTCTTTATCCTCTAGTGCCTCTTCCTCTACCCCTTCCTCTTGAAGTATTGGAATCTTGTTTCTTCTTCAACTTTTCCTCCACCTTGATATAAATTTAATGGTATTTATGAACTATGTCTGGAGTGAAAAGACTCATCTCATCTTGAATGGTCCATTTAAGTCCATTAAGATATCTTTCTACTTTCACTTTCTCATCCTCTGCTACTCTTGACCTCATACAAAGTCTCTGAAAATCTTCAGTGTATGAGTTGACATCTAGGTCTTTTTGTCTTAGACCTTGTCTTCTCTTGTGCAACTAGATTTCATAATCCTTAGGGATGTAAGATTCTCTTAATCTTGCTACCATAGCTTTCCATGAAGCAATGGGCCTTTTTCCCTTCTGTGTCTCTCTTGTGTTGGATGAATTTCCACCAAGTGAGAGGAGACCCTCTCAGTATTGCTTTAGAAACTTTCACCTTTTGAGCCTCTGTGATTCCATCACACTCAAAATGGTTATCTAGTTCCTCTATCCAATCAAGGACTACCTCTAGTTCTATTTTCCACTAAAAATGGGAACTCCTTCCAATGCTTTGCCACTCATACCCCTTAGGGATTTTAGGAATGATTCTTGGTCAAGGATAGGGTCAGCTTCATGGACTTCATCTTACATAGAAATATCTTTCCCTTTCCCTTTCATCTTGTCCTTCATGTCATCTACTTTTCCATCAACTTCATATACTTTTTTCTCCAATTGAGCCAACCTATCTCAAATTAGTATGTTCTCCTCCTCTTATTCATCTACCATCTTTTCTAATTCCACATTATTCACCATTATTGAATCTCTAATAGATTCATCTGGCTATAACATTAACCACCAGCCTGATCAAAAGAGGCTCTGATACCACTCTGATAGAAGTAACCCCAAGGTGTACTTAATAATTCACTAGAAAAGACCTTTCTTTTCCTATTCCACTTAGGATCCTAATACTCACTATAGGACCACCCTAGTCAATAGACACTAATTCCAAGACTTCACTTAACTCTTCTCTAAGAGTCACAACAATTGTGGTTCACCTTGAGGGACAACTATCTCAGTTTTGTCTCCATGCTTTCATTGGATTTGAAGAATCCCAAACCTAAACTCTTCATAACAACACCTCCCATGATACTGTTGGAAATACAATAATGGTAAATCTAGATACTGAGAGGGGGGGTGAATTAGATCTTCAAATATAAACACTTAAAATAAAATGATAACACATTCATACATAAATGAATCTAATGTAGTCTCAAATAGCATCCACACCATGAAATAAGTAAGACATTACACAATAATTTGGTAACCCAGAAACCCAAATAGGTAAAACTGGGGTGGGGATGACACCCACACAAGTCTCCACTACTACAGTAATAAAGTCTACTTGTTAAGGTTTCAATGTTTGATTACAAAATGTAATCTACCCTGTTAAAGGTCTGCTCTGTTAAAAGCTTCAGATCATTACAATCTACCTTGTTAAAGGATTTAAACTTACAATAAAGTAAGTACTCTGTTAAGAGATAAATAAAGGCCTACTAAAACCACTTTTTTAAGAGATTTTCACCTAATACAATGATTTGAAAGTATCAAGTATCGATTCTTTGATATGCACTCTGATGCTAATGATGGATCTCCTCTTTTCAATATCTCTTCTGATCTTATAATTTGATATCCTTTTACTCTGTTGTTCACTATGTTATGCTCTACTTGATCTTTTCTTCAGAAAAAAATAACCCTCTATGCATTTCACATCAAAATGCAGTCACTTCAACAATTACTCTTCTGCCTCTTTCACATACATAAAAAAAAAAGGGTTTCAAAGCAATCTAATATATCTATGCAGATCTGACAGTGAGATCTAGATCAACAATCAAGATCTGATATCCATGCCTTGATGGTAAAAAAATTAATTCTTACAATGAGTCATACATAGGACAAAACAATTAAATGCATAACTAATTCTGTATGAGAATATTAAATGCACACAATGTCAGCCCAAAAATCTTATACAAGTCGGCCAGATCACTTATCCTTTAAGTTTGTATCATTCTTGACAAGTATACAAAAAACTATTCTGCTCAGCACATTGACTATCTCTCGCTCGGCATTTAACATCTCTATCTCTACTCAGCTTGGCAATGTAACTCGGCTTGGAAATGTAATTAGGCATATTGTAAACTACTCGACAATGTTGCTCGGCCTTGCATAGTTTTAGCTTGGCCACAGTGATAGCCAACTAAAACTGCCTAATGAAATGACTAAGTGTTGGGCACTAATCATCAATATATCTTAGAGATTAACAATCTCCCCCTTTGATATTAGTAGAAAAAACACTTATCATTACTTTTGTGCATTTTATCAAAATCTTGCATAAGTACGCTAAGTACTCCCCCTAGGAATATACTTATACAATGCCTTCAAAAAATTATATACAATTTTACCTTTGTTGTACTGATGTATCCTTTCATATCTCCTTACTAACTTCTATACTAGCTTCCTCCTTCAGTAGTACTAACTTCCTTACTAACTTCCCCCTTGTTTTTGTCACTGATTGCTAGTGGGGTTAAGTTGTACTTATCCAAAAACTATTTATGAAGCTGCAAGGTGGATTCAAATGTTGTATCCCAGCTTTCCTTTGCAACCTTCATAACTTCCAATTTGATTTCTAGCTTGGCAGCTAGATTGACTAAACTCTCTACAGTCGATAGATTTGCACTGCTCTATGATAATTCCTTTGCTTTTGAGAGTTCCTTTTGTATTACCTCCAAGTGAGGAAATAAGCTTGTCTGAATAGTTATCAACTTGGCCCTTATGTGACCATCTTTAGCCATAAGCTCAGCTATTCTCCTTTGTGCATTTATCAACTTATTAAAATGTAAAGAATTGGATGTAGTATCTTTACCTAAAGTATTACCAATTGATCTCAAATCTAACTGTAGCTGTAAATTATCCTTTGTGAAAAATCAACATCACATAATTTCTTATACAAAGAATAAACATTGGTTGTAACTTTCTCTAAGGTTTCTACAAGAATAGAAAGTTCAACCTATTTTGTTGCTATCTCTTCTGAGATCTTCTCTAGAAATTTGCTCTCAAATCTTCTCCTCGACCATTGTAGAAGCTTCTCATTGCTGTCTATATCCTCATCTGTTACTTTCTGTAAAATGGTGACGAGTTGATCTATGATTAGAGCTTGAGGCGTTTCATCCTCTAAGTCAAAATCTTTTGTAAATATGTCTTTGATGTCATGCAACATGTTAGCACTGCATTGAAATTTTTTTGAATATCTTGGTCTTTTGCTTTTCTCAGGATTTCTTGGTTTCAAATCCTATGCTTTACCGCGCAAAAGAGGTCAAACCCTTTTTAAGTCATACTTTATGTCTGCTCGCCTTGTCACGTCGGGTTTTTATAAGTGTCTCTAAGTTGCATGAGTATGCAACAAGTTTCCAATCAAGATGATCGTGCAATCGTGATCTGTTTAACTCAAGGTCTTTAAGTTACGTGAGTGGGCGACGAGCTGTTATTGAAAGACAATCGCGTAGTCGCAAGCTGTTTATGTCAAGTTTTGCTCTGTGTGCGAGTGAGCGGGTTCATGTTTTAAAATTGTAAATCACGCAGTCACGATGCCTTATTGAAGTTAAGTCACAGGTGAGCGAGTCAGTGACGAGTTAGAAATATGTCTGTCGCGTAGTCGCTCTAAAGTCATACTGTCTACCTCATGCTCCGCGACCGAGCGAGTATTGTTAAAACTTAAGTAGTCGCATACCCGCATCAAGCTTTTATGTCAATGTCAAAAGTCAGTAACTGCGCGATGAGGTCATGTCATGTAGGTCGCCCACTTGCTCAAGTTTTAACTCGCTTGTCTTTTGCAGTGCAAGTGCACGGCGAAGAGGTAAAGTGTCAATGAGAAGATCCATCACTCAGTCGCACAAGTGCTTTTCAAGATTCATGATAGTCTGCGACCAAGCGACAAAGAAATCATTCAATGCCTCGCTCACTCACTGATGCTTTGAGGCGATCGGAAAAGAGCCCGTGGGTGTGCGACGAGCCAAAAGAGAAAAGCATCACTCAGTCACTGTTCAACAGAGATGGAAGGAAAAGAGCTCGCGAGTGAGCGAATAAGGAAAGAAAAGAGACAGTCGCACACTCGCCGTCATTGACAGAGTAAGATTTTTGAGCTCACGAGTGTGCGATGAGTTAAAGAACCGGTGACATCGCTCACTCGCGCATAAGATAAAAGTTGGAGTAAAAGGATAGCGAGTGTGCAACGAGTTAAAGTATGCAGTAAAGGAATGAATATCGCTCAGTCGCCCAAATCAAAAGGTGCATTTTGAAAAGCCAGCGAGTGTGCGATAATGAAGTAACTGAAAGAAAAGATGCATCGCACAGTCACACAAGTTATTTTCAAAGTTCTTAAAAGTCTGCGACCGAGCGACCGAAAAGATTGTTCAATGCCTCGCTCACTCGCTGATGTTTTGAGGTAATCAGAGATCAACTCGCGAGGGTGCGATGAGTTTAAAAAGAAAGCATCGCTCACTCACATCAACCCAAAAGCCAAAGCATGAAAGACAGCGAGTATGTGATAGACTTAAGATGAATTCAAGAGCTAGGTCATCGCTCACTCGCAGAAAATGAAAAGTTGAGTGAGGATGGATGGCGAGTATGCGACCGACCGAATGAAAGGGATGTGTCGCTCACTCGTAAGGGTATTTCTAAAAGTGAATAAAGTGCAAAGTTCTGGCAAGATTTAGGCTGACGAGTGCCAGATAGAAAAAATCTTACACTCTCTCTTCCAGCTAGGATAAAACAGTGCAAGTTGATCGCAGCATTAATGACAGAATGAAATCTCTGTGACAGTTCAAGTGCAGGAATTCAGCTTTCAAGTTGACAAGACACAGTCCTTAATGGCTATAAGTGTAAATCATTGAGTTGGATTTTGTACAACTCTCATTTTTGCATTCTGAGTTTTTCTGTGAAGAGTAAGAAGCTTGTTGATTTGGAGCTTTGTTTTTGAGACAGTAAAATTCAAAAGAGAAGCAAGATAAGTCAAGCTATTGTTCCTACCACCTCACAAGGGTCTGGGAAGAAGAAGGAAGTTGCACCAAAGAAATACACAGAATAATTTGTCAAATTTCTATCTGGGACTCTGAATACAAACAGCGCGGATTGGGAAGAATGGAGCGACAAGTGGTCGCGATGCAGAAATCCGGTAACCCTAGACTACTCTGGTAGTACTCTATTTCATTACTTTTGGAATAATAGGGTTAAACCAGTCCCAATTTGTAATCCATGGGATTTGAATATGGCTAAGTTAATTGTGCCTGATGTATATGTGGATATTGGTCTCATTAGGGAACTAGCAAAAAACTATTGCCCAGTGGCTAGGGTAATTAGAAAAAAGAACAAAGAAACCCTAGTTTCCATAGATAGGAGGTCAGTAGCTGAGGTATTTGGAATTACTGGTGCATTATGCATAGATATTGGCTTGAAGAAAATCAAAGCTGATTATGTCAAGAGAGAACATTTGATAAAGAAATATGAGATGCCTAAGTGTTAGAGTAGTCTAGTATAGCTAATAATTAAATCATTTAATTATTAGTCTATTTACTCTATGCTTAAGTTATACTTAGGCAGCTTTATAATTCTCTAGGGTTTTCACCTTTAGGGTTTTGTGTTTCCTTTTATAAGGATTCACATATTTGTTTTTCATTAACCAAGATTGTATTCAGTATTGTTGTTAATAGAAGCTTTATTCTTGCAACATGGATTTCAACTCTCTGGCTTTTTGGCCACCATAGCTTCTTCTCTCTTCTGTCTTTTACTTCTATCTTGTAACTGTCATACATGCAGGTGATCTTGGGAGATTAGCTTTCAGCCTAATCCTAACATGGTATCAGAGCTCTCCTGTTGTTCGTTGTTCTGATTTTGTTGAAGCAACAGAGGGTTTCAGAAGTTTATTCAATATTTTCTATTGGATCTGGGGGGTCTTTATTTTTTGAGGCACTTTGGATAAAAACTGACCTCACGGTTGCGTCCAAAAGGCCCAAAAACCCTAGAATCCATATAGGGCACGTCTGTTTTGGACACCAGGGCATTTGAAAGAAATTTCTTGGCCTTCTAGGGCCGTACGGGCATGATTTTTGAGAAAAAAAAAACATTTTTAATATTTTTTAGCAAAATTGGTGGTTTTTCGGGCGTGCCGCTCCCGGCCCACCACACCACCCAGCGACCACCGCGCCACCGCCTGCAGCTGCTCCATGGCTCGCACCGCTCGGCGGCCCGCACTGCTCAGCCTCCGCCGCACTGCGGCCCCTATCGCCCGGCCTCCCCGCCGCTCTGGTCTCTGCCTCCTGCTCCGCCACCCCTGCGGCTAGCTTTGTGCCCCCGTGCCACCACCCGCACCAGCCCCGACAGCCACCGCCCTCCCCTGTGCCGCTCCGCCCCCGGTGGCGGGATTTTTTGATAACCCCCGCGGGCATTTAAGCCCAGTGGCCGGTCATATGCTGGACCAAGGGCCCAAGGTTTAGCCCCCTGCGTGCCATGCACCCAGGGGTGCTAGTTTTTTAGCCCCAGGGGCTTCTTTTCTTGCATTTTGAAGCTTTTTTGGGCCTTTATTGCCTTTTTGGCTCTATCTGGAGCTTACGGGGGTCTTTTTTTGACTTCCATATACCATCGGAAAGCTCTTTCTGAGCACTTTCCGATGATGGAGGTTGGGTTTTTGGGTTCTGTCATTTTGATAGTATTTTTTGTTGTGAAAGTCCGATGTCTGGTTTTTCCTTTCGGGAGTCATTTCTGGCTCATCCGGACTCTGTTCTTGGCAAACGAGATATCGTCAGAAAGCTGGTTCAGTAAGCTATTTAGTTGCAAGGGTATTTTTTCTAGATTTTGCTCGAGATTTTCTCTCCTCTTAGTTTGGCATTTTTTGCACTCTGGTGGATTGCTTGGTTCTACAGGTCCTGGGATCTCTTCTTCTGATCTTCTAGCTCACTCTTCTTTCTGGCTTCTGAGCTTATATGCTTCTTCTGATGCATTATTTTTCTGTAAATGCACTGAGATAAAGTTCCTACTTCTACATTTCCAGGATCTTGTACACCTTGTATGGTTTTAGTACTTGCACTCTTTTATAAAGTGCCATGGGGGGTTATGATGCTTATGTCATTTTAGGTGCATCCACCTTTGTCAAGTGAGCGTACCTTCCACAAAATTAGCCCATGCTGTGTGTTGATGACACTAACCTTTATCCTGTGTGTGTACTTCTGTTGCACTGTTGGTGTTCCTGTTTCTTCTTCTGCAGATGTTTCTGGCATTGCATTTCAGTGTTTTTGTCACCTCTCCCTGTTCAGCATTATGGGGGGGTTCACCTGTTGGTTCTATTGCTTCCTATTTCGATTGATCAGCTCTTTAGACTTTGTCTTCTCTACCTAGTCATGCACTTTAGTGGGGGTTCCAGCAGTTTCTCCTGACAGAGTTTACAGTTCCTTGCTTCCGAGATGTTTCTTGCTCATTCTTGTTCCTTTCTCTGGGACATCTTTTCCCTAGATTGAAGGCTTAGTTTTCTTCATCTAGTTTTCTTTCTTTTTTTGGGTACCTGATCAGGCCTTGTTTTCGGGACCCATCTTTCCTGCTTTCTGCAGTAGTTTAGTTATTTTGCTTCTCCCTAAGTTACACTTAAGGGGGGGTGTTAGAGTAGTCTAGTATAGCTAATAATTAAATCATTTAATTATTAGTCTATTTACTCTATGCTTAAGTTATACTTAGGCAGCTTTATAATTCTCTAGGGTTTTCACCTTTAGGGTTTCGTGTTTCCTTTTATAAGGATTCACATCTTTTCTTTTCATTAACTGAGATTGTATTCAGTATTGTTGTTAATAGAAGCTTTATTCTTGCAACATGGATTTCAACTCTCTAGCTTTTTGGCCGCCATAGCTTCTTTTCTCTTCTATCTTTTGCATCTGTCTTGTAACTATCATGCATGCAGGTGATCTTAGGAGATTATCTTTTAACCTAATCCTAACACTAAGTTCATGCCCAGAGTAGATAGGAAACTGGTGAAGATTCTAGACAATTTCAAGCCACCTTTTGACCTGTCTCTGTCTCATCACTATGTAAAGTGCACTGATTATGGTGTAAGTAGGGTCCTAGGCCTTGATGGAGATTCTACAGTATCTGAGGAGATACTCATGATAACAATGAACATCCAGCACCCTGAAGTCAACACTGATTATGATTATGTTGGCTATATAGTAGAGGCTATCCATGCTGGATTGGTAGAGGTACAATCAGATAACCCCAAGCCCACTTTCAAACATTACTCTCACCTAATGTATATGATTCTTTACTACAAAAAAGCATCAATGGATAAGGAACTTCAGCTGTTTGTGTCAGAACATGGTGTGGAAGAGCCAATCCAAAGATGGACCTCAGTGTGGGATAGTGGGTCTGTGAATTCTTCATTTGTATGTTTTTGCAATT
>MU226013.1:3282219-3292931 GCA_018584345.1 Thuja plicata | reverse complement strand
TGAAAGGTACAGAAGATTATGGCCTATATTACAAAAGGAATGACAAGTTTGAACTCAGAGTCTATACTGATTCTAACTGGGCTGGTAATGTGGATGATAGAAAAAGCACCACAGGAGGAGCATTTCTTTTGGGGAGAAGATTAGTTTCCTAGACAATCAAGAAACAAAATTGCACCTCACAATCTATAACTAAAGCTGAGTATGTGGCAACAATAGTTAATTGTTCAAACATTGTGTGGTTGAAGATACTACTGAAAGGTATGAAGGAGGAGATCACAGAACCAGTTTTCATATATTGTGATAACATGGGTGCCATTAATATTTCTAAAAATCCTATAATGCACTCTAAGAAAAAGCATATAGCTATCAAGTATCATTACTTGAGGGAGCTAATTCAAGACAAGGAAGTGAGACTAGAATATGTACATACTAAGGAACAGTTGGTAGAAATATTTACAAAAGCATTACCCAAGGATGCTCATCAGTATCTAAGAGGTAAATTGGGGGTGATTACCCTAGCAAAGGCTAACTAGTTCTGAATGGTACTATTGCATCAAATGTTTTAATCAGAACACTTGACACATTGATGCACAGTGAGTCACATTTTTAGGATGCTGCCTAAAAACTGTGAAGTGGATGATAAGAATAGAAAAGAAGATCAGTCATAAACAAAGATGACAAGAAAAACATGATACAAAGATTAGAACAAGATGAATCTCCATAATAAATATGTCAACATATTTGGTATTGTTGTCAAAGAGGGAGATTATTAGCTAAAATAAATTATTGATAAAAACAACAGATATGAGAGAGATATTACTGAAAGAGGGAGCTGAACAGGCAACAAAAAACATTTTAGTGTGATTATAGACATAGAGGGAGTCAGAATGAAGCTAAAGACATTAATGAAGATTTTTTGATATCAAGGAACACATGCACTTTTTGGATTGTATGGTAACTTTGGTTGAAAATTATTGTTTTACAGTTTAGTGTTGCCATCAATGCCAAAGAGGGAGATTGTTGGAAAGATTTCTACAATGTAGACAATTGTTATTTTTTCATTGATGTCAAACCTTAACTAGTGATACTATTGATATATGTTTGAGTACCATATCTATTGATTGGTGAATATTTGAAGAATAGGATAACAAGAAGACCGAGGAAAAGGTTGAGTTATGAGTATACACTAGGGTACTTGATCACTTGGCACTTTGGAAAAGTGATATGTTGTTTATCTTTCACTGACAGTTCACTAGAAGGTTGATGTCGAGAAAAGCAATGTCTTTGCTCAGCAAAGTGAAAGGTGGTGCTGAGAAAATAAAAGATGATGTCGAGTGCCAATGAAATGCCGAGGGAGATAGAGAAAGCTGAGCAATAGTATTTTAGTAATTGATGAGATTTGAGATCTCTAGCCGACATAGTTGATTTTATTGGGATATGTATTATTAACTAAGATTGGTCCACACTCATTTAATGCATGGGAAACCATTATTATCAAATGGATTCAATCTTTAAGTAATGACTGTATTGGAGAAGTAAATAAAATGTAATGATGGAAAGATCCATTGGATCTGACCTAACCTAAGATCTACGATCTTGATTAAGCAGCAAAAGATCTATCTGACCTAGATGAAGATGTATAATATAGCCTACAGAGGTTATTATCATTGTATCCAAGTGTAAGGAGAAGTTGTATGCAAGAGTATTGCATGGTTAATTGACTGATTGGCAAGACCTAGCAAAGAAGGCTGAGAAGAGAAGTAGAGAGAGATTGCTTGATGGATTTCCAAGCAGATCTAAAGTTTTAGATGAAAATGGAGGCCACTCAGTGAATTAACATTAGAGCTAAAATTGGATATGGGTTTGCAAAGTAATTTGTATGTATCAGATCACACCTACTGATTACTTTCTAACCACTGTATTAGTTCAAATCCTTTAACCAAGTTAACCTAGCAATCACTGTATAAATCCTTTGAGAAAGGTGACATTCAGATTGGAATGTTCTAAGTCCTCTAAAAAGGCCACTCCTGACAGGGTGATTAAATCCTTTACCAGGTCACATTTGACAGTGTGTTTTGTAACCTTTAACAGGGTTGGATCCTAATAGAGCTCACTTCAAAAGAGTGAAATTTTGGTAGCATGTTATTGGTGGTTTTTCCCATATTGGGTTTCCACGTTAAATCATGGTGTTAAAATGTGTGAATGTTTATGTTGTGTTTTACTATTAAGTTTATGTAAGCTTATTTCATTAGTACAGTAAAATACACACTTTTGTTGTTTATTGTTGCCAAGCAGATCTGAGTTGTTGTAGTGGTATAAATTTTTATATGGGCACATCTCAACATGAGGATAACTAATTCATGCCCCTCTTAGTTATTATAAATTCATTCTAATAGTAACAAGAAAGCAAAGGTACCTTTAGAGTCAAAAGAGGGAGAAAATATAATGATAATAAGAAGACTCGTCAAAGAACCTAGCAGAGAGGAGCCCATTTAGAGAAGGGCATTGTTTGAAATGAAATGCAAAATCATGGGAAAAAATTTCAAAGTCATTATTGACTCGAGGTCAACTGAAAATATTGTGTCAAAGGAGGTAGTTACTAAACTCAAATTGAAAAGGATTCCTCACAAAAATCCTTATAGAGTCAATTGGTTGAACAAGGGACAACATGTCCTAGTTAATGAGCAAGCATGGGTAAACTTCACTATTGGGAGGTATAAAGATAGAGTACTATGTGATGTCTTTCTAATGGATGCATGTCATCTCATCTTGGGAAGGCCTTGGTAGTTATATTGGGAAGCCATGCATGATGGGGAAAAGAATGCCTATTCATTTAGGAAGGATGGAGTTACCTTCAAGATACGTTCCATGTTAGAAGAAGGGGAAGAAAGGATAATAGGACCTAATGTTGTTTTAGTATGTGAGAAAGAGTTCTTGGGGACCCTAGAAGAATGTGAAGGAGTAGGGTATGCACTTGTGTTGAATCCCAAAGAAGAGAAGACAAAGAAGAAGAAAGAGTTTCCTATAGAGATTCAACAGATGTTGAAAGAGTTCCAAGACATAGTAAGTGATGGACAACCAACTTCCCTACCCCCTTAAAGAGCCATTAGCAATAAAATATATTTTATCCTAGGAGCCATAATTCTGAATAACCCTTCTTACAAAATGAATCCCCAATATAATGAGGAGATTTCTAAACAAATCCAAGCACTTAATAATTCCCCATCCCAAGGATAGAATATCTAATGGACTATTTAGTGGAGGCCAAGTACTTTACTAATATTGACCTCAAGAATGGGTACCATCAAATAAGGGTCAGAGAAGGGGATGAGTGGAAGAGTGCCTTTAAGATCATTGAGGGCTTGTATGAATGGCTTGTTATGCCATTTGGGTTATCTAATGTCCCTAGTACTTTTATGAGGATAATGAACAAGGTCTTGAAGGACTTCATTGGTAAGTTTGTAGTTGTATATCTTGATGATATTTTGATCTTGAGAAAGACTAGAGAAGAACTCCTTAAACATTTGCAAGTTGTGTTTAAAAATTTGCATGAGGAAAAGCTAATGATAAATTTTGACAAGTGTGAGTTCATGAAGCAGGAACTAGTGTACCTTTGTTTTGTATTGTCACATGGGAATCTGAAAATGGATCCAAGCAAGGTGGAGGCAATCGTTAATTGGCCTACTCCCAAGGCTACTACAGAGGTGAGAAGCTTTCATGGTTTGGCTCAATATTACAAAAAAATCGTTAAGAAGTTTAGTGCTATATGTGAACCTATGTTAGACACCATCAAGGGTGGTATGAGGACCAAGTTCCAATAAAATGATTAAGCAGATCAGGGGTTTGAGATGTTGAAGAAAAGGATAGCTACTCAACCCATCTTAGTTCTCACTAGTTTTTAGAAAATCTTTAATGTGGAGTATGATGCTAGAAAAATTTCCATAGGGGCTATATTGAGCCAGGAGAGAAGACCAATTGCTTTTCATAGTGAGAATCTTAGTGATACAAAGAGGAAGTAATCTTCCTATGACCTAGAGTTGTATTCTCTAGTCGAAGCCTTAAGGAAATGGAGACACTACCTCCTTCCTAAGGAATTTGTGGTTTATACAGACAACCAGGCCCTTAGTTTCCTCAATTTGCAAGACAAAATCAGTCATAAGCATATGAAATGGATGGAGTACATTCAAGCATATACATTCACCATCAAGCACAAGAATGGGCAACAGAATAAATTTTCTGATGCACTAAGGAGAAGAATCTTGACAATACAAGAGGTTAAATTGAAAAGGATTGGGATTGATAGCTTAAAGGCCCTATACTCAGAGGATAGAGACTTTACAGAGGCCTACAAGATATGCAAGGAGCACCAAAATCATTTTCATGGTTAGTTCACTGATTATACCTTGCAAAATGAATTTTTGTTTAGAGGTGGTATGCTTTGTGTTCCTAGAGGGTCAATGAGGGTAAATTTTATTCAAGAAAAGAATAATTGATCCCTTATTGGACATTTTGGAGTCAATAAGACTCAAGAGTTAGTTCAAAGATACTATTATTGGCCAAGAATGAATCTTGATGTTAGGAATTATATAGAGTGTTAAATTATTTTCCAAAAGGCTAAGGGAACATCATCCAATGCTAGTATCTATCAACCCCTTACCATTCCAAGTAGGCCATGGGAGTATCTTAGCATGAATTTTGTGGTAGGATTACCATGGAAAAAGGAGAGGTATGATAGCATCTATGTCATAGTAGATAGATTTAGTAAAATGACACATTTTGTACCTTGCAAGACTATCCATGATGCTTGTTACATTTTTTAATTATTCTTCAAAGAAGTTGTGCACATTCATGGACTACCTCTCAGTATAGTATCAGATAAAGACTCAAAATTTATGAGTCATTTTTGGAAAACACTATGGCACAATCTTAGAACCAATCTATATTTTGGGTCTACATACCATCCTCAGAAAAATGGTTAGACTGAGGTGGTAAATAGGAGCCTAGGTAGCCTTCTAAGGTGCCTCACTAAATAGTATGGTCAGACTTAGGATCAGATCTTATCCCAAGCTGAATATGCATACAATGATATAGTCAATAGGAACACTGGTAGAAGTCCACTTTAAGTAGTCTATGGTATGCATCCGAGAGGTATTATTGAGCTGAGAGAGTTAGGATATGGAACCTCAAGGAGTGGGTATGCAAAAGACTTTTCCTGTGCAATGAAAGAGGTTCATGATTTAGTCAAGAAGTCACTGACAGAGAACATTGCCAAGATCAAGTAGAAATTTGATGAAAAGAAGAAAGATCTTTAATTCCAAGTGGGAGATCTTGTGATGGTGCACTTGAACAAGGAAATATTTCAGAAGGGAGTCCCTGGAAAAATTTCAAATGAGAAGGTTGGGACCCTATGTTATTCTGGCTAAGTATGGAAACAATTCTTATAAGGTGGAGCTTCTTGAGGATATAGGAACTTCTCTAGTCTTTAATGTAGCAAACCTAGTACTATACAAAGGTCTAGTTCTTGATCTAGATCAGAATCTCACAGAGGGGATCAATGAAGTAGAATAAATTTCGTTGCCCTCCACTTAAACATCAATAATAGAGAAGGTACTAAGTTCAAGAGTGAATAAGAAGACCAGGCTCAAGACCTATTGGGAGAATTTGATCAAGTGGCAAGGGAAAGAAGATGTAGAGGCTACATGGGTCAAGGAGACATAGTTTCAAAATTTATGAATTGATCCTAACTTGGTCACTTCAGTGGTGACTTAAGTTCTTTTTTTGGGAAAATAGTGTAGGAGCACCTAGGGCTTAATCTTAAGGTCCTATCCAATTTTGGATTGTACTGACCCTAGCCAACTTAGGGATAGTTTTTTATGCAGATTGGATAGTCAAAATCCCTAAAAGGAAAAAATATCCTTCTTCTCTTCAAACACAAAAAGGTAAAGTGCCTCCACACTTATTACAAGTGCAGAAATGACTTGTTTCTAGGTTATCACAACTTGTTCCCAAGAGGGCAACCTAATCACTAGGTTCTATCAATTCTCCAACACCAACTCTAAATGGTTGGCTATTATACACTTACACCAATTTGACAACAAATCCCCTTAAAATGACTCCAAGGACTAGGGGTGACCTATGATCAAGGATTTGGTCTATTTAAGCCCCTAATACAAGAACCCCATGATTCTACTCACCATGTACACTAATTTGGTCATGGTTGCTATGATAAGCCCCTCCTAGGCTTGTAGCCTTTTCAAATGGAAATTTGGGCTTAGTTGAAAGTATTCCACATAATCCCCTCAAAAAAACATTGATTTGCATACCTTTATGGCTTAATGGATTATACCAAAGCACCAATGTTTGGAAGTAAAAGGAAAACAGAGAGACACACTGGTTTGCCTAAACAAATAGGGCTAATTAGGCCTCCAATTACACTACATGTACCTCTTTTGTACAACAAGGACCCAACCCAACACTTGGATAATGTGAAGCAATGCATAAGGAATTTTCAGATTTAAATTCAGGTCTTGATGAATCTCCTATGGTGAGTGATGTGGATTGTACTCAATCGCTTGATTGGTGTACATATGGGCATGTACACCTAGGGCATCATAGAAAACCCATCTCCCTGCATCCTACTGAACCCAACTGGAATAATATTAAAGATAATTGTCAATAAATTATTTCCACCAAGGGTGATTAGATTCACATGGTGGAAACCAGAAATATTCACAACTATTTGGGAAACCCTGATTTAGGGCCTAAAAACCAGGAAGCAGGAGTAAAAATGAAATAAATTTCAATGTATAGAATATTATGACATGAGACCATATTAAAATGGAAGCTACTTAATAGGGATACCTTAATCTATTATACTTTCATTCACAACCTTCCGTATCTATCCGTACCAATTGATTGTCTCTCAAATTTGTAGGAAAATGGTGATTTTTATTGATTTTGAATGCCAAGTTACAAAATATTATCCTACCACCCACCTATAAGTGATTTTGTATGAATTCCCAATTATTAAATCTAATTTTTAAACTAATTACCCATTTGGGAATGGATTTTACAATATTTGACAAAAGTTGGTAAAGTTGCTTGACAACTTTTTAGCAATTTTGCAATATTTTGTAACTTTTCAATCTAAGTGACCAAACTTGGTCAAAAACTATAATTTATGATCCCACATAGATCTAAATATGAAAATATGAGAAAATAACATATTTTTGAGGTTTTGGACATTATTTGACCAATAGTTGACCAAGGGCTTATTAAATGCCAATCTTGGAACTAGGTCTTACAAAGGGTGTCCAATATGAAACCTTTATTACTAACATGACCTAGAGGCCACTAGGACCTTCAAGGAATCCATAAGTTCCAAGAAAAACAATTATGTTAACTAGGGTGCTCTTGCACCATACTCCCCATGAGATTTTAAACTCAAGTTCCCACTTGAGTTTAACTAATCAAGAGTGATACCATGTTGTTTGATTTGTTCCTCTATCATCCATGTAGCATCAATATCAGGGAGTCCTTTCCATTTTACCAAGTATTACATATACTTTTTTTTTCTTGTTTGCTTCAGCACCTTGGACTCAAGAATTGTTTCCAACTACAATGGTTTACTTTGTGGAAGGTTTGTGACATAGTTTCCATCCTCCTCATTTTGAGGATCCTATAGATTGGTCATATGTAAAACACATTTGTAAGGGGTGAGACCTAAAACATTAAATATAGGAGAGATTTATAATGTAGAAGGAAAAGATATTTCATAAGAATTTTCACCCATCTTGTTGAGAATGGTGCATGGTCCAGCTTTCTTCATATGTAGCTTTGAATATCTTCCCTTGGGTAGTTGTTCCTTTCTTAGGTAAGCCCATTCTTTATCTCAGTTTGGAAGTGAATTTCTCTCCTCTTATTATCTTCTTGTGCTTTGTATTTCATGGTGGATTTTCGCAATGTAACTTTGAATATCTTCCCTTGGGTAGTCGTTCCTTTCTTAGGTAAGCCCATACTTTATCTCCAGTTTGGAAGTGGATTTCTCTCCTCTTATTATCTTCTTTTTCTTTGTATTTCATGGTGGATGGTCTGCACTTTAGTGATCAATTTTTCCAAGTCTTCACCTTGTGCACTAACTATGAAATCCAAAGGTAATTCCACAAAATTTAAGGGACCTTTTGGGTGAAGTCCATAAACAGTTTGAAAAGGTGTTTTTCCAGTAGATATGTTCATTGAATCATTGAATGCAAACTCTACTTGAGGTAAGATCATGTCCCAAATTTGGGAATTCTATTAAGTCAGACATATTAGGAGGTTTCCAAGTGACCTATTGACCACTTCAATTTTCCCATCAGTTTGTGGGTGATAGGTAGAGTTATAGGTCAGATTTGTGCCAAGCTTTTTTAAAAGAGTCCTCCAAAAATGTCCTTGGAATTTAACATCTCTGTCTAAAACTATTGTTTGGGATAAGCCATGAATTCTGACTACTTATTTGAATAATATATGTGCTATGTGAGATGCATCATTTGTGCTTTTACAGGGAACAAATTGGACCATCTTGCTAAAACTATCCACTATGACAAAAACACTGTCAAAACCCTATTTGGTTCTAGGTAAACCCATCACAAAATCCATTGAAATTAATTTTCATGGCCTAGTGGAAATTGATATGGGCTGGTATAGTCCTTGGTTAGTAGATACACCTTTGGCTTGCTGACAACTAGCACAAGTTTCTATGAACTTTTTTACTTCATTTCCCATTTTTGGCCAAAAGTAACTCCTTTTTACTAGGTTTTTTGTTTTTTCTATTCCAAAATGACCTCCCAAGCCACCACAATGTTTTTATTTTATGATATTTGATCTCATGGAACATCTAGGTATGCATAGTTGAGCCCTCTTGAATAAGAGTCCATTCTGAATTAGAAAATAAAAAAAATCAGTATGATATTTACTTATAATTTTGGTGCATACCTCAAAAATTTCTTAAAAATCTAGAGCAATAGCATACAAATGTCTTAGTGAGTCAATCCCCACACTCTAAAGTTGTACTTCTTCAACCAAACCAACCCTTCTACTTAGGTCTTCAGCCACTTTGTTTACTACCCCCTTTTTGTGTTTAATTTTCAATGTATATGCCTCCAATTGTTCCATCCATTTGATGTGTTTGACTCCAAGTTTTTCCTGAGTATTTAAGAATATCAATGCATAGTTGTTAGTACAAAAATGTCATGCTCGAAAATGCTACAACTTTTCTTTTGAAAGGTGAAATTCAATAGTAATATAATTAATAAAAGGGTCTAAAGGGAATCATGACTAAAAGTCAGCCTCCCTTAACCCTAGGCGTCTTCTAAAGTTTTCAGATGCACAAGGTGATGTTATTTAATTTTATGAGTCATCCCAATTATTGATTAATAGAGTTTGATGATGTGGAGAAAGAGAGAGAGACTCCCTATCCTCCGTCTCCATGGTTATCCGAAAAATTGAGTTTGCTTAAAAGCTAAAGGATTCTGTGTTAACTTAAATCCCTCTAGGTTAAGGTACTTCTTTAATATTATTTTTATAGTAGTCAGTGTACTGGCCACATATAATGACCACATAAAAATAACATTAAGAGTCCCTATGCTTACCTAAAACTTTAATTAGGTTTTCCCTTTAAATATATCTATAGTTTCCAATTAAATCTTCATCCTTGATATCTCTTTATTATTTTTATTTTTTTTATTTAATTAATTATCGTATTATTATTGGCAGGACGGTTATAATATTTTTAGATATGTCTTTCTAACTTAAACGTTTATTCTAACTTAATAAAAATGTTGCAATATTCCTTTCCCGAATTCACATCGAGTGGATAATATTAATGTTATAGGGATATTATTTTAATTCATTCTTATCCCTTAGTTAACGTAATTTTCATTATTGATTTACTAACCAAGTTGTCTCTTCAACCATAAAGATTTCCAAGTCAAATAATAACTTTAATTAAGCTACCTAACAATACATTAAATAGGGGAATGTAATTTCCCATTAAAAATAGAGTAAAAGATAAAAGAAATAAATAGTAACAACTAAAAGGGAGGAAAAAGATTCCCCCTCTTTTCCCATTTCAAAAAGAAATCCCTAACCCTAATTTTGAAATTAGGGTTAGGGTAGAATTTGTAGTTGGCTAAAACCATTTCTTTGTTTTGTTCTTACCTTCATCTCTTCTACCCTCCAAACCCTAGAATGAATTCCTATTTTTTTTTCTTCTTTTACTTGTTTTATTTTCTTGGATGCTTTTGTGAGTTGTGGGTCTGTTCTACCATGGAGGAATAAGTACAGCTGAAAGTTGTCTTGTATATATATATATATATATATATATATATATATATAAACACACAATACTATGTATATATGTATATATACATATATACATAGCATTGTGTGTTTATATATATACATAGTATTGTGTGTTTATATACATATATACATAGTATTGTGTGTTTATATATATATATATATATTTGAAACCCTAAACCAAAATCAGTTTGGCGGCGGGCGTTTTGTAGTGAGAGGGGACACGGTTTTAATGTCTATGCGGACTGCTTACGGCCGCAATTTATATTATGCAGCGCAGTTAAAAGAAATCGGCGGGCGGTATGGTGGCTGGGCCAACCTGTGGGTGGCGCCGCCCCCGCCGCCCACCACAGCGGTGACATTGTCACCGACTG
>MU226013.1:3264973-3279807 GCA_018584345.1 Thuja plicata | reverse complement strand
ATGTACTAATCTAGGTAGGTGGACAACCATTCCCAAGTTGACATGTCATGGCCTTAGGTACAAAACACAAGTGTCAAATGACACACACAAAATTTACACATCACTAGGCCATGTCATATCCACTTAGTCAAAAATCTCAAGGAATTTAGAAATACATTAAAATATTATACTACTACACTCATCCACATACGTTTATGAATAAAATTATGAAACAACGAGGTCTTATCTTTCATTAGACGCAACCTTTGCTCAAACTGAGTTCACAATTCCCTTTGTTTGGTTCCCCAAATAAAATACCATGGTTTCTTACCTGCACACTCAATTCAAATATTAGTAGTCCAAGGAAATTAATATACATCAAAAAGAGATAAATAATATTCAGAATATAAGGACATCATCAATATACTGAGTTATTACTAAAGATCACAAGATTACATAATTCTCATTTTAAGCATTTATCATAAGGTAAAATTTACATTGCAATAAATTGAAATTCAACATTTAAATCAAATAAATCCAAATCTCATCAATAACCATAACATAGTCATAATGAGTTTCCAAATCAATAGTCTCAGAATAAAGGTTCATAATATAAAACATAATATAGTCCATAACGTGCATCATAAAGCATCATGTGTTCATACATCCAAAATAATCAAATCCATGGTATAAAGCATAGAGTCCATAATGTCTATAGTCCATCAAAAGAAAATTATCATAAGCTAAATCTATCATAAGCAGGAAACTAGAAAACTACGATGGGGTTCAGGGTGAGGCCTCACAAAAAAATAAAATCTTTTGGAAGTAATTAATGCCTCCATTTTTCAGTGCTTGCACCATTGCATAGAGTTCTAAATCATATGTAGAGTTTCTTGGCATCCTTTAGTTTTTCATAAAAGAGTGCAACATCCTTTCCTTCTTTGGTCAAGATTGCAACAATTACCAAGTTACTTGCATCAGTTTCAATAGTAAATACCTTAGTGAAGTGAGGAAGCACTAGGATTGGATATTGGGACACTCTATTCTTTAGGTATTGGAATGCATCTGTGGCCTCTTTAGTTCATTCAAATCTGATTTCTTTACGACCCTTGAAAGTTTCCAACATGGGAGCACACACATGACTAACATTATTTTTAAATTTCCTATAGAAATTTGCAAGACCATGAAAACTTCTAACATCACCTTGGTTCTTTAGTGGAGGCCAGTTGACAATTGCTTCATCCTTTTCGTGGTTCATTTTTAGGGTGCCTTTTGAGATGACAAACCCTTGGAACACAAGTTCCTTCTTCATAAACATACACTTCTCCAAGTTAATCACTAACTTGTGTTGATGAAGTCTCCTCAAAACCTGTTCCACATGTCCAAGATGTTCTTCTCTGCTATGACTGTAAATCAATATATCATCAAGATAGATTACTACAAACTTTGCAATAAAATCAATGAAAATATCATTCATGAGCCTCATGAATGTGATTGGAGCATTGTTTAACCCAAAATGCATGAAAATCCATTCAAAAAGGCCCTTAGTTGTTTTAAATGTATTCTTCCATTCATCACCTGGAATTATTCTGATTTGGTGATATCTTAATTTCAAGTCTATCTTGGTGAAGTAACAAGAAGTGCCTAATTGATCAAGTAAGTCTTCCATTCTTGGAATGGGAAATCTATATCTTATGGTGATTTTGTTTATGGCCCTGCTGGATGTACATAACCTCCACTTGCCATCCTTGTTGGGTGTTAGGATTGGTGGGACAACACATGGGCTAAGGCTCTTTTGAATAAGTCCTTTCTCTAACAGTTTATTGACCTATTTTGTAATCTTTGCATGTTGAGCAAGTGTCATCTTATATGGAGCCTTATTAGGTAAGGAAGAACCAGGTATTAGGTCTATTTGATGATTGATTTCTCTTAAGGGAGGGAGGCTTGTGGGAAATTCACTAGCAATGACATCACTGTATATGTTTAACAGTTCCTTAACTTCATTTGGTGTGGGATCCTTATCATTAGATCTTATGCTATCATTGGGTTTAGAGATTAGTACAAAACTTTCAGTCTCAATTTCTTTCAATACTTGCAACATTTCATTTTCACCTATGGTGATAATAGTAGGTTCTTTCTCAATTTTACCATTAGGCAGGGGCTTCATGGTAAATGTCACCCCATTATTGGTGATGGAGTAGGTGTTCTTCCTACAATGATGTGTGGCATCCACATCATATTTCCATGGCCTACCTCATAAGATGTGGGAAGTATCCATTTCCACTACATCACATAGTACTTTATCTTTGAAATCTTCTATAGAAAATTCTACCCATGCTTGTTCAGTTACTAGAGTTTGTTGACCTTTGGTTATACAAGAAACATGGTAGGAAAAGGGGTGTGGCTTCTTAGGTAGGTTTAATTTTTGGACCATTTCAAGAGGTCTGATTAGCAAAGTGAAGGACAACAGAAAACAAATGAACAAGAGGTAATTTCTCAGAATCCGCCTATTTTAGAGGTTGTAAAGACAGTTTTAGATAGTGGAGTAGTGAGAACAGATACTATTGTTGATAAGCCTAAAGAAGTAGAGGTAGTGCAAGTGTTGGTTGATCTACCACACTCTGCATCATCCACTCCCACTGGTTCCAAAATTGGGAGTATGTCGAACCCCCAAACAATATTGACAGATCTAAAAGAGGCATTAGATGTTGACACTGTCAAAGGGAAAGATATTATGCTGCCAAGCATAAGTTCTCCAGAATTGAAGAAGAAGAAAATATTGAAGAAGTCTCTGATTTTAGATGTAACATTAGATGAAGTCATTGTCATTCCACAATAGAGTCCCAATGAGTTATATTTTGAACAAATAGGGACTCTTCAAGAATTTCTTAAGAGAAAGAAGAGACAGAAAGAGTTGAAGTTAGAACAAAAGCAAAAGCAGGTGTTGCATGACATTAAAGACATATTTGCAAAGGATTTTGACTTAGAGGATGAAATGCCTCAAGCTCCAATCATTGATCAGCTGGTCAACATTATACAGAAAGTAACAGATGAGGACATAGACAGCAATGAGAAGCTTCTGCAATGGTCTAGGAGAAGATTTGAGAGAAAAGTTCTAGAGAAGATCTCAGAAGAGATAGCAACAAAACAGGTTGAACTTTCTATTCTTGTAGAAACTTTAGAGAAATTAACAGCTAATGTTTATTATTTGTACAAAAAACTATGTGATGTTGAATTTTTCATAAAGGATAATCTATAGCTTGTTGAGAAGCTACAGTTAGATTTGAGATTAACTGGTACTACTTTAGGTAAAGATACAACATCTATTTCTTTACATTTTAATAAGTTGATAAATGCACAAAGGAGAATAGCCGAGCTTATGGCTGAAGATGCTCGAATAAGGGCCAAATTGATAACCGTTGAGACAAGCCTGTTGCCTCACTTGGAGGTAATATAGAAGGAACTCTCAAAAGCAAAGGAGTTATCACAGAGCAGTGCAAATCTTTCGACTGCAGAGAGTTTAGTGAGTCTAGCTTCCAAGCTAGAAATCAAATTGGAAGTTATGAAGATTGCAAAGGAAAGTTGGGATACCACATTTGAATCCACTTTGCAGCTTCATAAACAATTTTTGGATAAGTACAACTTAACCCCACAAGAAATTAGTGACAAAAACATGGGGGAAGTTAGCAAGGAAGTTGGTAAGGAACTATGAAAGGATACATCAGTACATTACAGGTACACTTGTATATAAATTTTTGAAGGCATGTAAACTTGTATATTATTTTTGAGTATATTCCTAGGGGGGTTACTTAGTGTACTTAGGCAATATTTTTGATGAAATGAATGGAAGTAATGATAAGTTTTTTTGCCACTAATATCAAAGGGGGAGATTTTTAATCTCTGAGTTTTGATGATGATTAGTGACCAACACTTAGTCATTCATCTAGGCAGTTTTAGTTGGCTATCACTGTGGCCAAGCTAAAACTATGCAAGGCCAAGCAACATTGCCGAGCAGTTTTTAGTTTGCCTAGTTACATTGCCGAGATGAGTTACAATGCCGAGCCGAGAAGGACACAAAGATATTAAATGTCGAGTGACAGACAGTCAAGTGCTGAGCAGGACAATTTTTTGTATACATGTCTGGAATGATACAAACTTCAAGGATAAGTGATCTGGCCGACTTGTATAAGATTTTTGGGCTGACTAATGTATGCATTTAATATTCTTCTACGGAGGTAGTTTTGCATTTAATTTTTTTATCCTATGCATGACTCATTGTAAAACATTAATTGTAATACCATCAAAGTATGGATATCAGATCTTGATCGTTGATCTAGATCTCGCTATCAGATCTGAATAGGTATATTAGATTGCTTCTGAACCCTATTTGAAAAGAGTATGTATGGTGTGTAGAGACTGCATTTTTAAAAGTGAAAATGCACAAAGGGTTATTTTGTTAAGAAGCAGAGATCAAGCTAAGTAATAACACAGTGAACAACAGAGTAAAGATATATCAGATTATGAGATCATAGAAGGTACTGGAAAGAGGAGATCCATCATCATCATCAGAGTGCATAACGAAGGATCAACACTCTAGACTTTCTAATCATTGTATCAGGTGAAAATCTCTTAACATAGTGGTTTTAGTAGGCCTTTCTTTATCTCTTAACAGAGTGCTTACTTCATTGTAAGTTGAAATCCTTTAATATGGCAGATTGTAATGATCTTAAGCTTTTAACAGAGCAGACCTTTCACAAGGTAGATTACATTTTGTAATCAAACATTGTAACCTTAATAGGTACACTTTATTACTGCAGTAGTGGAGAATTTTGTGGGTGTCATCCCCACCCCAGTTTTACCTATTTGGGTTTCTGGGTTACCAAGTTATCATGTTATGTGTTACTTATTTCATTGTGTGGATGCTATCTGAGATTACATTAGATTCATTTACATATGAATATGGATCAGTTTATTTTAAGTGTTTAATTCTGAAGATTTGATTGTGAGATCTAGATCAACAATCAAGATCTGATATCCATACCTTGATGGTATTACAATTAATGTTTTACAATGAGTCATGCATAGGATAAAACAATTAAATGAAAAACTAACTTTGTAGAAGAATATTAAATGCATACATTAGTCAGCCCAAAAAGCTTATACAAGTCAGCCGGATCACTTATCCTTGAATTTTGTATCATTCCAGACATGTATACAAAAAATTGTCCTGCTCGACACTTGACTGTCTGTTTATTGACACTTAATATCTTTGTGTCCTTCTTGACTCAGTAATGTAACTAGGCAAACTGAAAACTGCTCAGCAATGTTGCTCGGCCTTGCATAGTTTTAGCTTAGCCACAGTGATAACCAACTAAAACTACCTAGATGAATGACTAAGTGTTGGTCACTAATCATCAACAGAACTTAGAGATTAACACCTACATGGTGTCCGAGTTGGTTTCAGTAGTAACATTTCAAAGGTCCATTTCCTCTTCCTCTTCCTCTGTTGAAGGGTCTCCTTCCTCTAAAGTTCTCTCTGAAATTGGATTCACCATGTTGTTTGTCTCATTGTCCTTGGTCAAGGGTCTTGTTATTTCTACCATTGTATTGTCCTCTATTCCAAGAGGTACCCCTTCCTCTGAAACTCTTTCCACCATCATTACTCTTTTGTTTGCCCAAATATTTCTTTCTTTTCCATTTCTCCTCTACCTTGATTGCCATCTGATAACATTTGTTTACTAATGTAGGGCTATGTAGGCTTAGTTCTTCTTGAATGGAAACCTTGAGACCATTCATGTATCTTGCTAGTTTTTCTTCCTCATTCTCTACTGCATTAGTCTTCATGCATATTTTTAGGAACTGCTCGATGTATGAGCCTACATCCATGTCTTTTTTATTTAGGTTTTGCTTCCTTATATGGAGTTGTACCCCATAATATTCAGGTACATATGTCTACTTTATCAATTCTATCATCTTTCTCCATGAAGTGATCATTCTTCTACCATTCTTCACCCTCTTTGTTTGGATGAAATTCCACCAAGTTAGGGCTTCTCCCTTCAACTTGGATTTTCCCATCTTTACTCTTTTCTTCTCATAAATGTCTTCACACTCAAATAAGCTTGTCAAAGCCTCAATCCAATCTAAGTCCAAATCTACATTCATCTTTCCATTGAAATTTGGTATGTCCAACTTCTCTTCCATGGTTCTTCTCCCCATAGACTTTAAGGCATCTAAGAGGGGTCTTTGGTCTGTAGGAATGTTCTCATCCTGATCAGGAGTTTCATCTTCCTCTTCACTCCTTTCTTCACCATTAGACATGTCTTCTCTTCCCCTCTCTACCTTGTTCTCAAGTTCTTGAAGGCTCTTGGTTAGGGATGCATTCACTGCCTTCTGTTCTCTCACTATCCTTTCAAGTTCCATGTTTGTAACCCTTGCAATGATTTCTTCATCCTCATGAGTAGATGTAGCTCTGATACCACTTGATTTAGAGTGGATAGTCATAAGCCCTAAAAGGACTAAGTATCCTTCTTGTCTTCAAACACTAAAAGGTAAAGTGCCTCCACACTTATCAAAAGTGAAGAAATGACTTGTTTCTAGGTTATCACAACCTATTCCTAACAGAGAAACCTAACCAGTAGGTTTTATCAAGTCTCCAAAACCAACTCCAAATGGTTGGCTATTAGGAACTTACACCAATTTGACAACAACTCCCCATAAAATGACTCCAAGTACTAGGGGTGACCTATGCTCAAGTATTTGGTCTATTTAGGCCTTAAGACAAGAACCTAATGATTCTACTAACCATGTACACTAATTTGGTCATGGTTGCTATGATAAACCCCTCCTAGGCTTGTAACATTTTCAAATGGAAATTTGGGCTTAGTTTGATGGTATTCCACAAAAACCCCTCAAAAAAACATTGATTCAAGTACCCTTTATGGCCTAATGGATTACACCAAAGCACCAATGTTTGGAATTAAAAGGAATATAGAGAGACACATTGTTTTGCCTAAACAAATAGGGCTAATTAGGCCTCCAACTACTCTACATGTACCTATTCCATACAAAATGACCCAATCCAAAAATTGGATCATGTGAAGGAATGCACAAGGAATTCTTAGACTCAAATTCAGGTCTTGATGAATCTCCTATGGTGAGTTATGTGGACTGTACTCAATCACTTGATTGGTGTACAAATGGGCATGTACACCTAGGGCATCATGGAAAACCCATCTCCCTGCATCTTACCAAACCCAACCTACATAATCTTAAAGAGAATTTTCAATACATTATTTACACCAAGGTTCATTATATTCCCATGGTGGAAACAAGAAATATTCACAATGGTTTGGGAAACCCTGATTTAGGGCCTAAAAACTAGGAAGCAAGAGTAAAAATGCAATAACTTTCAATGCATAGAAGATTAGGAAATGAGACCAAATGAAAATGGAATCTACTTCATAGGGCTACCTTAATCTATTAGACTTTTATTCCCAACCTTCCGTACCTATCTATACCAATTGACTGTCTCTCAAATTTGTAGGAAAATGGTATTTTTATTGATTTTGAATGCCAAGTTACAAAAGTTTATCCTACCACCCACCTATAAGGGAATTGTAGGAATTCCAAATGGTTACATCTAATTTTTAAAATAATTATTCATTTGGAAATGGATTTTACAATATTTGACAAAAGTTGCTAAAGTTGTTTAAAAGTTGCTTGACAACTTTTTATCAATTTTGCAATATTTTGCAACTTTTCAATCTAAGTGACCAAACTTGGTCAAAACATATAATTTATGATCCCACGTGGATCTAAACATTAAAAAACATAAAAATATGAGAAAATTCCTATTTTTAAGGTTTTGGACATTATTTGACCAATAGTTGACCAAGGGTTTACTAAATGCCAATCTTGGAACTGGTCTTACAAAGGGTGTCCAATATGAAACCTTTATTACTAACATGACCTAGAGGCCACTAGGACCTTAAAGGAATCCATAAGTAAAAAAAAAAAACACTTAGGTTAAATAGGGTGCTCCTACACCAGTTTTAGGACTCTATTTTGATCTAGAGTGTGTGTTTAGATATTATCTAGGTTACCCTTAATCTAATCTAGATGTATATAGAGTAGTTGTTTTGTGTGCAAGTCTATTTTTAGGATTGGAATTGGTATTTGGGCCAAGATACCTAACTAGGTTAGGAAAGAGTTGATTTGATCCTAAATGGCTTCTATGATGTTTACCCATCATTTCATGAAGAATGGAGGTCATTTGAATAGGTTAGAGATGAAATTGCAAAAGTTGTCAAAATGTTGTCATGACAACATTTGCAATTTTGCAAAGTTGCATGACAACATTGTCCTAATGAAAACAAGATGGAAGTTTTATGGCATGGTTGGTATCTCAACCACCTGCACCTATGTGGAGGGGTTATATAAGCCCTAAAGAGCCCAAATCCCAAGGATGGAGAAATTTGTAAGTTTTTCCAAGTTAGTTTATTTTGCACTGTAACTCTATGTTTCTGAATACTTTAAGAAGTTTTCAATAGAAGTTGATTTCAATTAATTTTAAATCGAGTCTCTTTATGTGGGTTTATTGTGATTAGGAGTTTTTTATTTCATTTATCATAGATTAGAAGTTTCTTTTATTCAATTTGTTTAGTTTTGTAAATAGTTTTGTGATCTAGCTAGTCACTAGTCTGTCCAGGATTAAGTTGTAAAGAAATGACTCCCACATGAAACCCTATTATGGAATAATCATAGGCCTTTGGGATATGTTAGGAGATCCTTTGTATAGTGTAAATATGTTTGGAGGAGGTGTAGAATTGGTATTTTTTATTTTTACAAGAAATCCCTAGGCGAGATGAGTGGAACCTAGTTGGGAGCTTGCATAGGAAAAGTGTGTTTGAATGCAGGAGTTTGAGTGTGGAGTTAGATCTAAGAGGTTGGGAGGAGTATTGGACTTGTATAGAGACTCTAGAGGAGGATTGGGACTTTTTCAATCCATTTGATGGAATTTTGAAGCCTAAAACCCTTGACTAGTTTTGAAAATCTCAATTAGCCATAAAATCCCTTGATTATAGGAATCATCTATACAAAGAACTTGGGGAAGGGAGACGTAGAAAACCTTGGGTAAATCCATAAATGGTGTTAGGATCATATATTTTTCAGAGGGTTGTTTGAATAAATTTTCCAAGAGAAGCCAAAAACTAGTGAATTAGGCCTAATGGAAACCTAATAGGGCTACTAGCCTAATTGAAGCAGAAACTTGAACTCGATGTAAAAGAGCTTGATACCTTAAACCAAAGGGATCGAGATAGATTTTAAAGGGATGTGAACCACCTCACAATAGGTGTGGAATAATCATGCTAAAGGCCTTTCTTAGGAATTTTTTATTCAATCTAAGGACTACCTCTCCCGTTATGAGGTGCATTTAACTTGTCAACCTAGGGACGTATACTTGAAATGGTTGGCACGATATGTGCACTAGGTTCCTTAAGGAGTCATTCTGCTTATACTGTAGGAATGAAAAAATGCATAAAAGAAACCTACACTAGTGCTGTAGGAAAGAATACATTTATATCCTTACTGAAATGAATGCTAGAAATTGCAACTCTACTTAAACCTATATTTTTAGCCTAGAACATCCATTATAACTATTCTTGCAGATGCTATAGGAACACTCACAAGGTACGATGCTACAAGAAGAAATTTTAACTTCTATCTGAAATACTAGAAATGCTGGAAATGAAATCTATTCTATTCTAACCTAATCCACCTCCTAAGTGGGCCCCCTTGGTCATTTTCTGCTAATCTATTAACACAGAATGTAAACCAAGAACTACTTCATTGTATTTCAAAAACTCATTACATAGAAACAAGACATGGAACTTGAAATAGATTTTTGTAAAATACAACTGTTTTCTTCCAAAAACTTCTTTCTCTAATTTTCTATCTAACTTCAAACTATCGGTCCAATCCCTATATATAGAGGATCAAACACTTATTACAAAATAGAAAAGAAACTATCTTGCTGAAAACATGTCAGAGAAGAAGATGGAAATTCAATAGCCTGTGGTGTGGGTAATAAAGCTTGGGTGACCAGTTCAACATAATAAAGTGCAGAGGGAATATAGGCACACTACATCCCTACATCTTGGAATAATGGCTCCATTGTAGAAGCCATGTTTCTTGGTGTTGTAATGATCACTCCGCCATAGCTGGTCATCAACAGTCTTCCTTGAATGTTGCCGACCACTCTCCAGCCACTTTCTCTCCTGTCAAGTTAGTTATGATGCGGAAGTATTCATGCAACAAGCTTAATCAGATTAAATATCCAGATATTAGAACATATATTCTGATGGTTTTATGAAATATTGCACTATATGTATAATATTAGCAAAATATGTCACAAACATCTACCCATGGTTTATCAGTTCTATCTGGACTTTATCACAAGTTTTGACTAGCTAGGCTCTCAAATGTTTTGTCAAAAACTAGAACAAAGTATTTAAAATTATACAAAATAAAAGGCAATAATTTGGCCTTATCATCTGCCCCTTGGTTAATCAAATGCTTGTCCTCAAGCATTGCACCTTTTGGAAATTGACCTAAAGTCACCAACTTTAGTTCTTCCTCACCTCTAGCTTTTGAAGGAGTATTAGAATCCTCTTGTTCTTTCCCAAACTTCCCTTCTGTGATCTTCCTGCAGCCTGTCAAGTTTGGTAGTGTTGATATCATACAAGGGCCAAAGGAGCATGGGTGGCTGCATTGTGAGCAAACACCAGAGCTTCTTCCTAATTTGCCTACCCAGCGCTATGTTGTATTTTGGTGCCTAGTGTGTAGCTGCTTCAAGGTTAATGGGGCTATGTGGTTCTGATCTTTTGAATACCTCTGATAATCTACCCCATCTACTTCTGGCACCAGTTAAGGCTCTTTGGAAGAAAAAATAGGACATGCTGTCATATTCTGCATAAACATCTGCTCTAAGTTTAAAAATTTTATCTATGATTTCATTTTTAGCATTCCCATATGTCAGTCTGAACCAATCCCTCAGGAATACTTATGGTTGACTGCTTTCTGCTCTTAAAGGTAGGGGTTTTTTTTTCTCAAGTTCTCTGTAATTATCTAATTGTCTATCATAGTTATCCTCATTGTGCATCCATGACATTAGGGCCCTTAGGTGTATATCCCCTATGTAAGGTAGGAGATTCCATTTAGTCTCTGTTGGGATGATGAAATTATGCACATACAACTCATAGAGTAGGTTTTGTTGCCAAGATGGAAGTGTCTGGTATAAACCATAGAATTGCTGGGCTGATTTGAACTCTGCGTTTACATCTTTGAGGGTCATCATCAACTAAAATAGGAGGAATTGTTCTTT
Source organism: Thuja plicata (assembly GCA_018584345.1). Lineage (NCBI taxonomy): Eukaryota > Viridiplantae > Streptophyta > Pinopsida > Cupressales > Cupressaceae > Thuja > Thuja plicata. The sequence continues at coordinate 3,268,445 of MU226013.1, read as the reverse complement.
TAGAAAGATGGTATAGACCCTAGGTGGAGGTCTACAAGAAATTACCTGGTTAGTTAGTTTAAGGGCATGTTCCATTCTTTGTTTATTTCTTGCCAATTGATCTTTCAATTCTTCAATTTCTTCTCCCTGTTCTGCTATTACTTTCTGCAATTTATTTTTCTCTTCTCCATATAGAGTGGTTGTCAGCACGTGCTTATTATATAACTGGAAAAGAATCATTTATAGAGTAATTGAACCACTATTTTCTTCTTGGTTATTCTTCTTCCTTTGTTCTCTTCATAACTGCTCTAAGAATTTTATTAACCAAGTTCGCTTATAGGAAACTAAAGCATTTCTTGTGCAAGCTAGCTGGTGAGTTATAGGGTTTTTTTCTCACGGGTTGGAACATCCTGATGACTAACTCCTGGGTCATTTTGACATACATTTGGCTCATCTTCACACTCCTCATCTAGATTTTGATGAATTTTTGGGATCTCAGACTGGCTAGGAGAATCATCTGAAACAATATGGATAGGAGTTTCCTCCTCAAATTGTTTGAGGAAAGCGGTTTGACTTTCAGTGGGTGGCTTAAGAGTCTGCCCTCTCATCCTAGAACTTCTTCTTATAGGGATTTCCTCAACTTCTATGGCCTTTTTCTTACTAACCCTTTTTTTTTCTCTACTACAGGAGTAGTTGCTGCAGGAATAGTGGCTACAAGAACTAACTTCATTTTCTTCTTTCTTGAGACTTGAGGGTTTCGTGGTTCAGCTGCAGGAACCAAAGTTTCTCCTACTAATTTTTGTTTTCCTTTTGTTTAGGCAGAAGTAGGTATATTTCTCATGTGAGTGGTTAAAGGCACATTTTCTTGTAAATTTTTTATTTTTGCCCCTTGGTTATTTTGCTCGGCAATTGGGTCAGGGGAAACTGCATTATCTTGGCTAATTTTCATATTAGGGGAAATTTGAGGATGAAGGGTTTTATGATGGACAAACTCTGCCCATGTCATAGGAGAGGCATTCCTAAGAGATCTTTCTATGAGTAATTTAATCAGGGCATGGTGAGTAACAGAGTTGTCTTTCCCTTTCTGGGTTTCTTCAGCACTAATGCACAACATATTAAATAGAAAATTGGGTACATTCATTGGGATATTATGTCATAAATAACTAAGCAGCTTAAAATGATGTGCAATTAAATTAGAGAATCATCCCTTACAAGTGAAATACCTTATAATATGCATAGCTAACTCCTGATATGGTCAAGGAATGGACATTCGTTTGCATCCCTGTTTAGTGATCTCTAATGGAGAGTCTCCTGGTAGGGTGAATTGAGCCCTGGCTAACCTGGCATCATGTGCATTGGGGTAGTGTTCCCCTGCTGCTGGCGAACCGGTCACTTCCACTATTTTCTCCTTTATTGCAAAAACTATCAACCCCCATACAGTCGCTTGGCCTTCATCAAATGTGTTTGCAAATTCTGCTGCTACTTCATCATTGAACTCCGTCAATTTTAATAAATATCCCAGCCATCCGCAGGCATTAAATCTTCTTACGGCCTCAATGTCAGCTAGTAAAATACCATGAACCACTGGTTCATGCCGCTGTAATTGGCCCCCCATTTTTTTCCAAATTCAACCTCTGCTCTATTCAACCTCTACTCTGTTCTTGATAATTACCTTCTCTTTCAAATTTCAGACTACTTCTTGTAAAACCATAGACCCTCTTTCAAATTCTTCTGATATTCTTGATATGAACAATAATAATGTACTTTAATAGAATGAATCATAGATATTCATGCGAGTGAGATTTATGTCATGGTTTTAATACTGGGTCACATCTAGTCTGACAGTTAGGGGTTTATTCAGAATAAAGGTACGACATTTGACACTTGTGTGATGCGGTAGCTAGATTTTAATTAAGACAAGGCCGAAGTACAGATTTGAGGATCTTAACGAGTAAATAGAAATGAAATTTTTAGAAATTGGCACACTTCCTTACCCCCTATGAAATATTGATAAGTGTCCTCACTTGTCAGACTTGACAGAAGGTACGTAACTAGATTAAGGCAGCAACGATACATTTATTGCAGTACTCGATATAACCAACTAAATACATGCACTAAAAATGGAAATAAATTTGAAAAGCTTGTACCTATTAATTGATCATCACATGTGCTAGGAAATATTGGTGAGAGTGGAATGATGGTGTCAGTAGTCGGCATGTGTCAGCACACTATCTCTTTATTGAAAGAATAGAAATATGATGACGTTGAAGGTGGGTGGATGGAAGATTAAGAAATGAAGTGGGTTGAAAAAGAAGAATGTAGAAAGTGAATGGAGAATTTGAACTTTATGCAAACATAAAGATTTTATTATGGTCATGCTTCGAAGGAATTCTTATGGAAGAGCTATAGGAAGAAGGTTGACACCCTCTACTACAGGAAGTGTTTCTTGTTGATCCTTTAAAACTGGCTGGTTGAATTGCTGCAGGAAGCCTTCTTTCGTCTGTGGCTGGTGCTACAACTTTAGTCTATGTCCATTGACGAGTAGCTTGAAGTGTATAGGGTTAATTTTAGTCAACTAGACTACTCCATTTGTAAATACATGGCTAATTTCATATGGACCCAGCCATCGTAGCTACAGCTTGCCTAGTATCTCCTAGAATCTGGAATCATATAACAATGCCCAATCTCCAACTTTAAACTGCTTACTCTTAATATGGGTATCATGCCACTATTTTCTTTTCTTTTGGACAATTTTTGTGCACTATAGGGCAGACTTGCACATTTCATCCAAAGAATTGAGATGTAGCAAGTGCTCTCTTTGTGCTATAGGAAGATCAATATTTAATTTCAGTGTTGTTCTTAATATTTTGTGTTCAAATTCAATCGGTAGCATTGTTGTTTTTCCATATAATAGTTCAAAAGGAGTGAACCCTATGGTGGTCTTCCATGTTTTTCTATATGCCCAGACAGCTTCTGATAGTCTGCTGCTCCAATCTCAGCCATGCAAATGGACTATCTTTGTTAATATTTCTTCTATTTCCCGATTTGTAACTTCTGCTTGTCCATTGGCTTGAGGGTGATAGGGGCTTGATTTCTGATGTCTGATATTATATTCCTTCATGAGCTCTGTTATCAAATTGGAAGTGAATTGTGTACCTTGATCAGTAACAAGTTCTCTTGGCACGCCATATCTAGTAAAAATTTCTTCATACAAAAATTCATCAACTTTATGATCTCTTGCATCCTTCATTGCTCTGACTTCGACCCATTTGGTCAGGTAATCTATGCACACCAGAATGTATGAATTCCCATTGGATGGAGGTTCTATTGGGCCAATAAAGTCCATGCCCCATTTATCAAATTCTATTACCACCACCTGTGGGTTTAAGGGAATTTCATCTGATCTTGTTGGTCGGCCCATTCTTTGACATTTGTCACACTTCCTTGTATAACTTGCTGCATCTTTGTGAAGTGTAGGCCAGTAGTAGCCAGT
>MU226013.1:3203299-3217660 GCA_018584345.1 Thuja plicata | reverse complement strand
CCAGTGCTAAGAAAAAGAGTCCTAAGGAGGACAAAGAAACAGAGGAGCTGAAAACTTTGGTTAATAACATGCAAATCATGGTCCTCGAAGCTGAGGAGATGGTTAAAGAGATGTAACTGTTCTTTCTACGCTCCTGGTTGGGTTTTTTGCTGTCCCTGCTGTCTTCTGTTGTTTCTTTGGGACTTTTTTATGTTCGATTCAGTGTCTTGCTGTTCCTTTCTGTTTTGTTGCTTTGGCATAGCTGTTTATGCTTTTAAAACTATGTATCTTTAAATTCTAGGTTGCAGGTCCTTGTAAAACCTGCTGAACTCTTTGGTTTTTTTGTAAAGGTTTCGGGTCCTTGTAAAACCTGCTTTTACTTAATCAGAACTTGTACCTCTGCAAAATGATCATAAACAACAACTCACCTCAAAACTTGATCAAAAAGCATCATATTATCATGCAATCTAAAACCTATTCTATCTTCTAATATGTGAATATGTGTTTCAAAGGGATTTGTATGAGAGCATAAGGGTCGTAAGATAATAATGTTCAAAATATGCTAATTTATTCAATTCTGCAATCAATATTCAAACATATGAAAATCCTGCCCAAAATGCAACTTGGAAAGACATCAGATCAACTCCTGAGGATCTATCACTTGGTAGAATGATTCTCTAAAACATAGTAAATATGCATGCAAAAGGGATTTTTTGGATATTACATCATGTGAAGGGCGCAACTGATCAAACTTGGCAATTTCTTGAATACTGTGTAAGTGCGAATGCCAAAACAACATAAAATGCAAATGGGTTAGCCTTTGCAAAAATAGGAAAACATGTTTCAAGGCTCCACTAATGATCACAGTAACACATTTAGGTACAGGGAGCACAAATAAATAATTTTCAAATCAAAATCACCATGTGATAAAAATTTTCAATCTTTTGAATATGAATGTTTTGCAAACTTTATTCTATCCTACACCGGAAATCTGCATAAGACTCCTTCAGATTTGAATTCATAAACTCATCAAACAAGACCCTTATAGTCTAGAACCTTGGACATAGATTCAATTTCCTATATGGATTATGAAATTTCAACTAGCTTGCTCTGTAAATGAACTGATTAATTGGCACTAATCTGCAAAGTCAACACTTTAACAACTTTGTTAACTCAAACTCAGTGAAAAATGCAGAAACTGGATTTGGAATCAAATAGGCAAAGTGGTCAAATGGATTGACCATAGTATAGAAATATTTAGGAAGGTACATCTCCATGTTTTCAATATAGAGGAGCACTCAATTATTCAGGGCATTCAATCGGGTACAAAATGCAAGACCTGAAAGTAGGGGACTTGGTAATTCTGCATTTGACAATCAGTAAATCAGAATTAATTGCAAATAGAATGGCTTTGGAAAACTTATTGTCTGACTTCACAGGGATCTTCAAATAGGCATGGAGGTTTACTTTTATGTCTACAACATCCTGGGAACACTCCATAATGGCATGCCTATCCATCTAATCAAAGATACAGACCTTCCTAGTAGGTTATTTGGGAAATTCTGAATAAGTGCAAAGTGCAAATTTGGGCAAACACCTTCAAATGACCATCTCCAAACCATGTCAAAACTGAAATCTAAGAGCTGGAACCCATTGATGAATGATATTAAAGAAAAAGAGGAGATTACAGTTGAGGACTTCACTAGGATTGCTAATTTGGATTCCATGCTATATCTAAATCGGGGGCAGTTACCTAGACAGTTAGAAAAGGTTCAGAACTTCAAATGGGAAAAGAGCACATGTTGCGCGAAGCTAAACGGTGTGAAGAATCTCCACTCTCACCTGATCCAGGAGCTTGTGAGTACTTTCCAGAGCTGGAAGCTGGTCTGAGGAGCCACGTCTGGAAATGATAACTGAAGACACATGATCGCATGATGATTTTCATGCCTATGTTTGGGGTATTTTGTTTGTGTTTTAACTGTTGTCAAAAAAACTTTTACTCTATCTGTTTTGCTGGTTTGAAACCGTTTCTTTTCTGTTAGGTTGAGAGGCCGAGTTTTAAGGGAAGCCTCTCAAACCTGTTAAACTATTTATGCTGGAACATGATACTGGAAAAGGGATGATGAAATTTTGGAATCTGTTAGACTTAGCTCAACATTTTCTGATTTTGTTAAGATTTTACATATTTTCTATGGGAATTGAATAGAAAGATATTATTGGATCAGATTAATCTCACACTTAGTTCTGTGTGATCATGTTATTCTGATGCATATTAAATTTAAATCTGTGAATTTAGATTTATGACATATCTATTACTTTGTGAATTGATATATCTCTCGTTACTAGTTTATAGTAAATGCATGGTATTTATCTGTCTCTCTAAACAATTCCCTTCCTTATTTCTGTTTAAGATTACTATTTTCCAAATCAAAGAAGTTGTGCCTTTCTTTGTTGCTGTTCTGTTTTCTTTTTGTCTGATTTTACCTCAATACCTAAGAGTATTTGAGTGACCCTTATGTGCTTTCGGGTTAAAAGTACAGTCGTTGTTTTTAATTTTAGATTTTCAATAGATATTTTTGATAGGGAGATGTACCTCAAACAATTCAGAGGGAAGCAATCATCTCATGCTTACCCAACTATTGTAGGATAGTTTATTTCCCAAGAGGCAATAGAGTTAGTATAATTTGCAACTAAAACAGAGACAAATCTGTTCACCAACATGTTACTAAGCTGCAGGCTCACATATTGTTAAACCTCATCACTCTGCAACAACACATTATAGATGCAAGGAATCTGATCTCGACCCAGGAGATGTCTGTGGTAGACAACATCTACGATATGCATGTAAGGATATCACTTGAGCACATGGCTCTAGAAAATTTGAAGGAGAAATGGGAGAAGATGGTGGAGGAAATCAAAGCCTCACACTCCCACATTTTTGACAAGTTGTAAGTACCTTTGCCTTTATTATCAAAAAAGGAGGAATGACTGGTGCATATGTACAATATACTACATTAGCAAAAAGGAGGAAATAGATATATATTTCAAATATCAGAAAAAAGAAAAAAGGGAAGGCAATCATACGTACATAACCTTACACTTACCAGCATATGCATAGGGGGAGTCATTTCATGACTACAGGAAAAATGAATAAGGATGAAGTATACACAGGTGTACATACTAATACATTAAGTATGTTGCACATATCATTTTTTGATAGTAATATCAAAGGGGGACATTGATGCCATTAATTTTTTTAATTTTTTCCATTAGTATACTTAAGTGAAAAACATGATAAAGGTCATCGGTATAGGCATACCCGACAGACATCACACTGCATAACCGATGAGATGACAATGCTTGACATGAAAATTCTAAGTATAGAATTGCCCGATGAACACTGACAAGTGTTGAACCAACGACAAAGCATAAAGGACATCACTGACAGTACAATTTTGTGAACAACACTGACAGAATAGAAAAGGAAAGGAACCCGGCGAACAGTTCAAAATAGGGACACTGACGAAGCAGAAGATTGACAGAGAAAAGATTGAAATAAAATCGATAGACTAATAGAGCAGCCCGACCATCAAAACCAACAGTCAGTTACAAAACCCGCAAAAAGTGGATCTGACTTTCCACGTCAGATAAAACATTGTAATTCTATTTATAGAGTTTTAATTTGTTTTAAAACATTACTTTAGGGTCAAGCAAGCATATTGCAAATGTTTTAAATCATCCTAACGGATCTAAAACATAACTAACTAAAGATCAAGGTCAAGTTGTAAACCTTGGATCTAGAGTTAATTTGAAAAGCGTCAATCAAGAATGGACCTAGAAACTAGTATATATAGATGTTCAATCATTTGTAATAAAAAATGAGATGATAAATGATTGTAGCCATGGAGAGAATCTAAGTAGCAGAAGTGAATTCATGCAAAATCCAGAAACAAATCATATCAGTTCTCAAGAACACAAAGAAGGCTACCGATGAGCAGAGACAAGGTAGCATTCAATCACTCAAGGTGATTACATATACATTGTAAGCTTTATATGATCTGCTATTATCAATTAGAGATTGCACATACTATCAGATCAACATTTATAATGTAGTTGCATTCTAACAAGTGCATCACATCAGAAATCCTTTTGTAGAAGGTGGACTTAACAGTTATTGATAAATCTCTTAACAGAGTGCACACCTAACGGTGTTGCTAAAGCTTCAAATGAAGTAGATCTTAACAGGTCTCCACTCTGATACTCCTAACAGGGTAGATAATCAGAAGTGATCAAATTATAAGCCTTAACCGGCTCCCTTCTCATTTGTAGATAGTGAAGTTTTGCGGGTGACATCCCCACCGTAGTTTTTACTTCCTAACAGGAGTTTTCTGTGATATCATATCTTGTGTTATGTGTTATTTACTTTCATGTATGTTTCTTGAATTTTTGCACATGTAAAGAACTTATGTTATGATTTCACATACATAAAGGAAGATGAACAGATAGATATGTGAATATAGAAATTTGATGACACAAAGGTTAATGGGCTAATCACATAAAAGTTTTAGAGGTACTGATTCACCCCTCCCCTCTCAGTACATCATTCCAATAATTTCAACAGATTAAGGGTACAAAAAATACTTATTAGTTTGTATATCCTAGGCAATTGTGTTGTGTTTACATCAACATTTCATTTCCCTTTTACTATGAAAAACTTTAAAACATTAAATTTTTATAGTCCATAATAATAGGTACAAGAAGTTTTTGGATTCATCATCACTATCTTGATGATGGATCATGGAGCATGATATGACATATTAATACTAAACAAATCTTACATAGTTGAATCCAAAACTACTTGCACCTATGATAAACTTATTGCATTCCATATATAATCTAGTGAGTAGTTAAAAGGTATAACCCTATATATTTTCTAGAGTCTAAAGAGTAGGAGAGATATATTCATCTCATTTTTCATCTTGTCCTCTGATGGTTTTGATAATAGAAACTTGTAATCACATAAAGTGATTACTAAAATTTGATTGAAGAACCATGTTCTTTGATGTTGAAGTGAAATTAATCACTATTGTCCATATGTGTACTTTAAGGCTCTACTACTAAAAAAATTAGCTAGAAAATTCTTTGGAACCCTCCAATTTTCCTAAATATACCATTCCAACTAAAAAAACATACCAAAGCCCAAAATGTTCTACATTAGAAGTCAACCTTTTCTTGAGATCGCTCAAATATTTGTAAATGTGTTCATGAAATATTGTTGAAATATTGATTTGTGTGCATCGAGATTGATTCTTCCACTAATTTACTTTTCTCTAGCCTCTAGAGCTACGCTTGTCAATATGGAGAAACAATAAATATACCATCATTTCCCTTATATATGAAACTTGGATTCAACTTAAACTTATGAGAATGAGATTGAGGATAATTATTCAAGTTCCCATAGTGTAGGTTATTTTTATCTACATATTTAAGACAATAATTGGACATGCAAACAAATAAATCTAAAAATGATTTATAATGATTAAAAACTATTTTTTTTAATGATAATAAAAAAAATGATCAATACATACAATACGTTGGTCAAACATCTTTTTTGTTTGGAGGAAGAAGACTATCAATAGATAAATCTTTTGAGCTCATTGTCTATTTGTTACTATATCATGTGGCTAATCATAGTTTCAAATCTAAATACATTGTTGAAGATCTTCTCATTCCTCCTTGTATCATACCAATTTAGCAAATGTGATGGCAATGTATAAGCAAGTATATCATAAGCCAATGACTTATATAGTTAGTCATTTGATAGACCATTGTAGGGAGTTTTTTGAAAGAATTTCTACATGTTTTGATGTCCTTCAATCCACTCATAATTTTGGCAAATTTGAATGAGATTCAAGAAATAATGAGAGTGTGGCTGGAAGGAGAGTGAATGGCGAAACCGTCAGGATGTGAGTGGCTAATAGAGGATTTGAAGAAACCAAGGGAATGCAAGTGGTTAAAAGATAAGTGTATATAGATTGAGGGAGGAATAGAAATAGATGACATGGTTATGAATATGGTAGGAAGGGAATAATTTATATGAGAGAGTCAGGAGAATGTGCATGAGAAAGAGATAGATAATGCATGGAAAGGAGTTGGTTGGAATCTCATAGATAAACAATATGAAGGTGAATCTTGAAGAAGAGCTAGAGTTTGGGAGAGGGGTGGAGAAACATTGACCACTATAAGAAGACAATGCGCATTATCGACATAATTATATCCAAACCATATTATGTAGTGAGAAGTATCATAATAGAAACATCACCAACAAATGAAGGTAACATATCTACAATTATGATAACAAATTGATTGGACAAAGATTTCAATATGTTATCAACACTTTCGAAAAAAAAAAATCACCAAAGATATTTAAAACTTTTTAGACATGCAAAGTTAAGAACATTATATTAATAATAATAATAATAATAATAACGACGACTACAAACAAATACAAAATGACAAGGAAATGTTAAAAGTGAATGGCGTGCAGTTTTAACCTGTACGGAAAGATAAATCTACTAATTAAATCCTATGACATAAAAGTCCGAAGAGGTTGAAAGTGATTGGTAGGTACTATTTTAAAGGAAATGTTATCTCTTAAAATAAATTATTTATGGAGGGCACAATTTTCAACATTGATTCATTGAGGGTTTACTTAATTCGACCTTTCCCTTGAATTCATATCAATGATCATGAATAGCTTGAATGGACGTATCAAATGCTCATTTAATATATACTTATTACACCATTTAAAGCTATACTTTGTGGGCTTCATCATATTCATTATCATTTCAGCTTCCACATTTATTGAGTGCAACGACTTTATTCAACATGGGATAACATTATTCTCTCAAACAAAAACACACACATAAGTGGTTTGAGAAAGATAGCTTTAAACACATTTAACTTTGTCATGAAGGCGATAATTTGAACTCCACCTTCTAAACTCATGTGAAACTCCACCTTCTAAACTCATGTGATAATGAAACTCTAACAAAAAAGGGCACTAAAATAGGTTTCAAGATATTCATATGATGATAGTGTTTTTCTATTAAAATAATTTATGTATTCTTTTGTATTTATATTAGTAGAATGATTTTAATGTAATAATGTATTGATATGTGCTATGTTTTATTTTAAATTTGGTTTTTGTCTTTGTTTTTATTTATTTTTTAATTTTTTATTTACTATTATCTTTATGAATTCATTATTTATTTTTTATTTTATAACATGTATACTTTTATGTATCTATTTTATCTATAGCTTATGATTTTTGTATCTTAGTTTATTTTCTATCAGTTAAGATTGATCGTTAGTATGTAAGAATGAATACAATTGTGAGTGCAACTCATTATTACATTCAATGCAATTAATTGATGCACTAGAATAGATGTCTAAAGCTTTTTTAGTTGAATCAATCCATTCATTATTGAAAGCAAATATTTCCTTTTTTGAAACATGCATCACTTTGAGATTTTATTGTTCTCTTGTCCGAAAAGTTTGTGAAAGGTCAAGTTTGAGCTAGTTTGACTAAAACCCGAAACCCTTGCCTCTTTTGTTCTTTGTTCATTTCCATCGTTGACTTGCTATAGTTAGTCGTAGGTCACCTAAGTTACACCTTAAGTATCACCTTTCATTGAGGTGATCAACCATGTCCCTAGCACATTACCCATATACCCAAAAAATGTTAAAATGAACTCTTGAATCTATTGGATCAACTCTTAAGTCATGAATTCCCATGTGTGATATAAAGTCCTTTAAGTTATATTGTTCCCCACATCCCATATAGTCTTATGTTTTGAGCCCCACAGACAAGCAAGGAAGTTCTTTATGTGTCATTTTCCTAACCTTTTTTTATTCATGGATTAGCTCCCCACATCTGTGTAGGGGCTATCTTGTCTATAATCTAGTCATTGTAGACCTACATGGATAGCTAACACATGACCGCTAAGGAGTTGCTTGGGGTTCTTTCTCTTTTAGTGGCCAAATTACATCTCATCAAGATCAACCATTTCTTGGTAGCTCGTGAAGGAAAGAAGATGGGCCTAGATGAAGCTTGCAGAATTGTGGGAGTGTGACACTTCTCACGTATCAATGAGGCCCAATAAAAGGTTCAATATCGTTAAAGAGGATTGATCTAATGGATCTTTTTTTATTGATATTAAGATCTAAAACTTTATTTTTTCGTTGTGACAATCCATAAATAGATTCAAAATATTCAAATAGATAAAAAAAATATTAAAACTTTGTTTGAAGGTATATTGGTTGTAGGGGCATGTAAAGAAGTAAATCATTAAGCCAATTTAAACAATAGTGTGTTTTGATAATCGCTACTCACTAAATATCTTTAGGATACATCAATGTTGGTAGTTCTAGGATATTATGTGTCTTCTCAACTCCTTCTATCATCTTCAACATATAGTTTTCTTTCTATTTTGATTCAAGAAAGCAAAAGATTCCCATATGTAGCCTATTAAATTTTCTTTCTATTTGGATTCAAGAAAATAAAAGATTCTCATATATAGCCAAGAGAAAACCACCCTTAAAATCAGGTCAAATGATCCCCTTCCAAGTAAAGAGCAAAGTATCCCTTCACCTTCGTGTCCACCACAAGATCCCATCATCCTTCAAGATCATCCTCATGGACCTACCATTCCTTCATCCCCATTTCCTAATCCTCCATGTCCTCCACAAGATATGCTCCTTTTAAATGATCATGTCATTGCTCCTATTCTATTTCATGATCTTATTATTCCCCTTGTTCCCTCTAATGATCTTAGCACACTTACACAAGTTGTTCATGAATCCAATACATGTCAAATGGGTTCCTCCACTTCCATCCACTTTGGTCCACTCCATGATCCTCATTATCCTCTCAAAGATCCCATCACCCCTACAAAAGATAATATTGAGCCCCCAACATATAAAATCGGTTCATCCTATTTCATTCGGGGCAATATACATCATGATCCTATCATGCCTTACATAGCTCCTATTGGAATTGGCTTCTGATGTTGTTGTTGGCACTCATGTTTTGTCACTAAAGTCAACATATGTTTCTATTGAGGTAGAATAGACTGATTATTACTGTTTCTTTGATGACTGACACAAATGTACGGGTACTGTACAATTGATACAGAATGTGCGAAGATGGTGATGTGTATAGGGAATTTTTGTGATCTTATGTCTAAGGTCATGTGGCATAATATATAAGATTGAGTGATTTACAAAAGTTTTAGTGAACACTAGGTACTCGATTGTGACAGTGGACTATGATAGAGTTAGCCTCTGAGTTTTAAGGATAAATTGTGTGTGATATGGATTGATGATATGCGAGCTTGGGGAATGGAAAAAGACATGTTAAGGAATTTATGTGATGATTCCTGGGTCATAGGACTCTTGGTGACGCGAGCTATGGCGTGTTTTCAGAAGGAGACCTATTTGGGGTTGACTTCATAGATGGAACATGTATTATGGATTTGATGATATAAAATGCACTAGTTATGGAGCATTTTTCCTCAGAAAAAGGTTGGTTTCATGGTTAAGTAAGAAGTAGGACTGTATAGCTCAATCTACTATTGAATCAGAATATGTAGCTACTGCTATAAATTGCACATGAATTTTTTGGATGAAACAGATGCTAAATGACACTAGGATAACCTTTGAAGAGCCAGTGGGTATACATTTTGATAATAGAATCACAATGAACATGTAAAAGAATCATGTTATGCAATCAAAGACTAAATATATTTCAATCAAGTATCACTTTTTGAGAGACAAGGTTGCTAAAAATGAAGTCAGAATGGAGTACATCATTACAAAGCATAAAATAGTAGATATATTCACTAAACCATTGTCAAAAGATGCCTTTGAGTATCTCATAGGTATACTTGGGGTGAGAATCCTCCTTGTAAGAACGAAATGATTTAGGAATGCATCAGTCAAGAAGTTACTAGAGCTATATTATTCTTTGGACTTTATGCTTGGATCTACTCCTCAGAGGGAGTGATCACAGGAACACAACAAAACATATTTGGGTGATCAAGCACCTGGTTTGTTGCACGCATGAAGATTTTAAAAATGATTCACTTTATAGAGGTGGAATGTGCAAAGAAGGAAAAGAGATATGAAATACTTTTCCATTGATGTCAAAGGGGGAGAGGTATAAGTAAAAATCCCTAGAGTTGTGAAGAGGATATTGAGAAGATTGTTTTAAGATAGATACTTTTGGTTTGATGGATTTTCTCATATGTTACCATTAATGTCAAAGGGGGAGATTGTTGGAATTATGTCTGTTGAGGTGTTGACATTAATATTTTTTCATTGATGTCAAGATATGTTTCAATTGGATGCTTGGCATGTTTCAGAAAGACTAGTTATTACTTGTATATATGAGATTGACAGATGTGTATGGATAGTGTACGACGTATGAAAGTATGCAAGCATGAATGTGTGTAGAGGAATGAATTTATTCCCTACATTAAGGTTGTTGGATCTTATGTTGGTATTTGCATGATTTATAATTATTTTAGTAAACACTAGTTACAGAGTAGTGAGAGAGGATTATGATATAGATGGTCTCTAGGTTTTTGGGATAACTTGGATGCGAGCATGAGTTACGATATGCGAGCTTAAAGAATGATAAAAGATACATGAGAGAACATTATTTGTGATTTTTGGTTTGCAAGATTACTAATGACATCATCTGAGGCACGTGGACTAGCAAAGACCTATTTGGGGCCGACTACAAAGGTGTAACATGCTTAATGATTGGCGAGCATGAATTATGGATTTTGGCGTGTAACTGATAATTTATATTTTTTAAATACTTGTGTATGGTACCATGTGTATCTTAGAAAGAGTCTATGTAATTTTTTGTGCATTGGGGAAGTATTAATAGGCCGACCTAATTGCTTATTGTATCTTTTATAAAGGAAAGTAGCGTCTGGAGTTGTAATTGTATAAAATAGATGTATTGGATGCAACGAGAATGTGGATGCAAGTTTTTCTAGATGTAGAGAAGTGATTATGTTTTTAATGAACTTTAATGTAACTATATAAGAAAATAAATTTTCTATCATTCATTTCACTGTTATAACTATCCTTTTATATTTCTCTTTGGATAGTTAGTCTAGAAGGCGTGTTTAACCTTCAGAAGGTGAATTTAACCTTCATTTTGAGTGATGTGCTTGGGAAATGAGCTCATCATTTTATTCAACTCATAAAAGGGTTAAGAAGACTCCTAATAGGGTATGTCCTTTAACAAGGACTTGTACTAGATATAATAATCATCTCATAAAAGGGCTAGACCTCCTAACATGGATACAATATTTCTAGTGCATTATTTGTGGGTTCAATCCCCATCAAAGGTTTTTCCCTTCACAGGGTTTCCTCGAAAAAAAAAATACTTGTGTTATAGTGTTGTTCTTGAAGTGTTCAAATTTGCATTAAGTAATTGGTTTAAAGTTTAATTATTTGGCATACAACTGATTCACCTCCCCCTCTCAGTTTTATTATTCATAAAAATCCTTCATAATTCCTTTAAGATGCATTGTAAAATTACCTTGACTTTGACCATCTCAAAATAAATTTCTTATGTGGCACCATGTGTCATAATGATAGGCTTGAATGCCCATGAACCACATCAGGGATGTGATGAACCATAATTGATTAAATTTTTGAAGATGTTAAGTTGATGATCACCAAGCTATAGAAAGTTAATGCAATACATTAAATCAATTTATGTATTATATTTTCATTGATGTCAACTTGATATAATCTGATTGGTTATATACCTAGTGTCAAAGACTTCAAAGAACCAGGGAGATTAAAGTTATGCTCTCAGTAATGCATAAAATGTGAGTATGCACCAAGTGACAACAAACATTGACAGACAGTACACCTCAATGGATAGAGAAACCTAAGAGAAAAGTCACAGTGATACCTGAGCAAGAAACTCAAGCAAGCATTACCAATGAGAAGAATCACAGTGTTGCCTGACGGACATACAACCCCAACAGACAGAGATGCCCAAGGACAACTGAATTCAAGACCAAGCTAACAAGGAGTTAAACACCAAAAAGAAGTGAAGTTCTGAAATGACAAAAGACTTAGTTGGCAAGAGCTAAATATGGAGTTAACTAGTTGTTAACATTGTTTTCATTGACAAGTTAAAATCTAGAGATAAGTGAGAGTTTTAAAGCTATTTTATTCCAGTTGTAAAAGATAAATCTACGGGATAAAATTGAAGTAAAGATTTAAAGAAAGAAAGGAAAGAATTACGGATCACGCCAAGAAAAAGAAATTCAAGGACATAGAAATAGTGAAATTATGTCTATAAAGAGACAAGATAATTCATTATGAATTAGGGGTGAATAGAGAAGAGGATGATGGGGAGATACTGGTGAAGAATGACTTCATACAATCTTGATCAATCAAGCTAGCAAACAAAGATAAATATTTCTGTGGACACCGAGAAACAGAGAAGCACAACATCACCGAGTAGAAAGAAGTGGAACAAAGGTATTGAAAGGAGACATTAATTAGAAAGGTATTATGAGCTTATAATAGATCTAAACATCTACAAGATTAAGTTGTTTATATGAATAGATCATATACTGTTTCAGTTTAACCATTGATTCAGAGAAGTCTCTTAACTGAGCAGGATCTAAACAAATCCTTTATATATTGAGATACATCCCAAGGAGTATCAAAAGGTTAATTCATGAAGATAGCAAAGTGAAATGCCAGATATTGAGTGATTAACTCTTAGTGATAAATCCTCTAACAAGGTCTCACTTAATAGTGTGTTTGTAACCTTTAACAAGGTTGACTCTTCATTGAGCTCACTTGAGAAGAGTAAAAATTTTGGGTTACCGATCCCAAGTGGTTTTTCCCTTAATAGGGTTTCCACATTAAAAATACATGTGTCAAATGTGTTTATGAGTCATTTCTTTCATGTTTTTATTTACACATTGCTAAAATAGGATTGATTGGTATAGAGTTAGTTATTTACTGTATTTCGGTAAATGTTAGACAGCTAATCGGTAAAGATAAAGATTAAGATTTAATAGTGAACTCCGAGAAGTAGTTATTTGTTAAGATTATTTCAAGGCATTCATCTTGGAGGACTGAAAATAAATAGAGGCTTATAATTGTGGTAATAAATTTTTGGGTTAATTGATTGGAATATTTTTGAGGCCACTTATTCACTCCCCCCTCTCAGTTATTCTAACAATTGGTATCAGAGCTTGTGTTCTTAGAAGGAAGGTTTCAAGACATAAGCAAAAGATCACAAGATGAGAAAATGTGATGTGCCTAAGTTGAACAAGGACAACTTTGCATCATGGCAAAGCAGGATAAGACTCCACCTATCAGGTATTGGAAATGATGTTACTCAATACTTGGATACTAAATATGTCTTGCCTACAGGACCTCACACACTTGAGCAATTAAGAGAAAAGCATGAGCATAGTTCTATTATGATAGAACTTGCTTCCTTACTCTCCAATGCTGAATTTGAAGATGCCAAAACCTGCACCTCTGCAAAGAAAATGTGGGATAAATTAAAGATAGTACATGAAGGAGATGATAATGTACTAAGACCTAAGGAAGAAAGCCTAAGAGGTAAATTTGATGACCTAAGAATGAAAGAATGAGAAAATATCACTCAGAATAGCAGCAGAATCAAAGAGGTAGTCAATGTTATCCGAGGAGTTGGAGGCATACTAGAAGAAGAAACAGTGGTAAGTAAAATTCTAAGAAACTTATTGCCCGTATATGTTATTCGAGTATCTGCTATATAAGAAATGAGAGCAGTAGAAAACAATAATGTTGAACTCTATATAGTTTGGTTGGTAGAATGATTTCATTTGAGATGAATAACTTTGATAACAATGTGTTACCATCTATTGAGTCTACATTCAAATATTCTTTGAAAATAAGTAAGTCAATTCATAAACACACTATGAGAAATGGTAGTGAAAGTAATAGTGATGACCAAGATCTTGATGAGATTGAAGCACTAATGAATAGAAGATTGTAGAGAGGCAAAAGTAGATACAAAGGTAAATTACCACTTGTATGTTTTAATTGTAAATAGATTGGACACTTTGCTACTAGATGTCCTAACAAAAGAAAAGATGACACAAGTAATGACAGATCATATGAAAATAAGTTTGATAGAAGTGAATGTATGGGTTAATTTTGGCCTTCTCAATCAACCACACACTTCAACATAGTCCTTCTTCACCAAGAACAAACAAGACTGAATATGAGTTATTCATCCTGCCTGCCTGGGTGATTCGACCTGTTGCCTTCTATCTA
>MU226013.1:3145949-3158819 GCA_018584345.1 Thuja plicata | reverse complement strand
AGTAAAGAGTCACTAAAGATGCAACAAGCAGCTTATTTGCCTGGTAATGGGGTGAAGTGCAATTAAATACTTGAGGGTATTCATATTATTTGTGAAGTATTTGGAACTAGAGATTCCCTCCGCATCACTATGCCACAACAAATGCAAACATATTTCCAACAGTTGAACCAGTCTTATCAGATGCATACACCTCCTCCATTGCAATATTCCACTCAACCCTAGCTTCCACCACTGCAACCCGTATACAGTGACCAGCAACCACCCGACCAAACACCACAATATCCCCCACAAAATCCCCCATATTTTCCATTTGATCCATATCATGCACAAGGCAATCCTACAATTACAATCAATAATCCTCCCCCGCAAATCAATCCTGAATGGGAGGAAATGAAGAATGCTCTCAAAGAGATAAAAGCTGGGACAGAAGCCAAAACATTCAAGTTCAAAGAAGTATGTCCATATCCATTTGATAGATCCATCACTGTTGTAACCTTCCCCAAACACTTTGAGACCCCAAAATTTGATAAATATCAGGGGAAGGGTGATCCTATGAGTCATGTAAAAGAATTCTACATGGCATGCCAAGAAGTGGCCTACAATGATAATTTTCTCATGAGACTATTTCCCAAAATCTTGGGAGGCACCGCCCTTGAGTGGTTTTACAAAATCCCTTATGGCACAGTCTCTACTTTCACAGAGCTATCCGAAACGTTTATGGCCCAATATGCGCATAATGTTGAAAATGAACTCTCACTCCTTGACCTATGCAATTCCAAACAAAAGGGAGGAGAAAACTTGGCTGATTATCTTCAACGCTGGCAAGGCCTTACCACAAGGTTGTCTTACCAACCCCTGTAACAACATCTTATCAATATTTTCATTAACAACCTTCATCCTAAGCTTGCTTATCACATGCGTATGAATTGTTTACAAACTTATCATGATATCAGGATCAAAGGTATGGACCTTGAACAAGGCCTCATCGAAGAGGGTATGATTAAACATTACAAAGAATCCCAGCCTGATAAACATAACAATGACTGATCACGATATTGGAACAAAAATAAGAACGTGGTCACAGATAGAGCCACTGAGACCAAACATGTTCAGGTTGTGGTAGCTAGTCCTAATGTGCCCAGTCAGACTTATCAACAAACACCAGTAATGTATCCACAACCTCCTCCCATGTATCAACAACCTGCTCCCACATATCCTCAACCACAGTATCAGCAAAACATGCACCCTCAAGGCATGCCCATATACCCTCCTCTAGGAACATCCCATCAACACAACTATCAAGGTCCTATGAACCATACAAATGCTATCTCAGTCCCTCACAGACAACAAAGACATTGTGCTTCAAATGTGCCACAATGCATGTTTAACCCTCTGGTGAACCTATAGATGTCATATTCTGCAAGTTGGTCCAAGCAAACCAAGTCATATATCCTAAGGCACAGTCGTTTGATGACTCAACTCCTAACCCTGCCTGGTATAAAGACAACAAGTATTGTGAGTACCATCATGTCAAGGGACATACCACTCTCAAATGCATGAAACTAAAGCATTATATCCAAGATCTCATTGACCGTAAGGAGATCAAAGTGGATTCCCCTGCTCAATCATCGCCAAATGCAAGCCTAAAAATTTATCAGAATGCATTCCCTAAACACACTTCCGATACAGGTCCACGCAATCCTACACAGTCCTCTAGTTAAGGAAAGGGTAAACAAGTAGAAAGCATTGATCGAAAATATTATACCAATGCTTATATCAATTATGATAATCTCATCGGTTGCATATCCCAAGTTCAGTCCTCTGTCAATGTCATTCATGTCAAGGGTGTTGATAATCAATGCACAATCACTACTCACAGAGGAAGGATAACAGTTGTAGGTGTAGGTCCCGCCCCATCTTCTGGGACCCAATATAACATTTTGGAACACCTAGGGAATACTCCAGCCCAAATTTCCATTTTGGATCTTCTCCGCACATCACCCACCTACCAAGAGATTCTCAATAAAGCCTTGCATGAATCCCATGTTCCCAGCGACATCAACCTCACTAAATTTCAAAACCTTGTTGGACACCTATCTACATCCTGTGGGGTCTCATTTAGACCAGTAGACATCCCCTCTGATGAAACCGATCACAATCTCCCACTCTATATCACTATCATGGTTAAAAGTTTTGCCATCAAACGGGTCATGATAGATAATGGATCGGCCCTAAATTTGTGTACTCTAAAATTCATAAAATAGTTGGGACACACTGAGGCTGATATCACAATAAAAGCATATGACAACCTAGAGAGTACTTCTGAAGGCACCATTATCTTACCCATTCAAGTGGGCCTAGTTATCCAAGAAACATTATGTAATGTTGTTGATCTTGACCTTCCCTACAACATCCTCCTCGGATGCCCATGGATTCATTCTATGCAAGCCATTCCATCCACCTACCATCAATGCATTAAATTCCCATACAAAGGCACTGAGATCACCATTCACGCAGATCCCAAGCCCTTCGCATACTGTAATGCACTAGAAGTATCCTTTCCACATTCCACTCATTGCCCCCCCTAGGATTGATATTGGCTCCTTTGTCGCTAGCTCATCTCGAATCGATTCAGATCTAGAGACAATCCTCTCCTCCACCTTGTCCATGGTCAAGATCAACAACAAAGGATGTGAGTACACTTTATCTGATGCCTTTGCAGTTGGAGCATTGCCTATTGATCCACACACTCAAGGCCGCCAGCCTAATTTAAGAAAAATAGAATCAGAAACAACCAGGACACTACAATTTGGTCCTACCACTTTTGTGTGACAAGGTATTTCGGTTGGCCAAGAAATGGAACCAAACATCAATCAATGGATATACAAGGATCCATCACCCCAGAACACATGTCAGCTCAATTACTTCAAGAACAAGTATCCCACAACACACAAACTGGTGACAGAAAAATGGAATTATCAAGGAGGTGGCCTTGGTCATGAAGAACAAGGGATGAAAGATCCCATTGTACCTTCTTGACTTGAAAAACACTTGGGTCTTTCTATGGGATCTGACAGGACTGGGGGCACCAATGAGTTCATCAATTATTCCTCTTGTCAACCCCTAGGTGAAATCGTTGACATCGAAGATATCCTAGAAGAGAAAATTGTGAAAACTTACGATGATGTTTTTGACGATGAAACCTTCCTAGGAAATGCTGTCCTACAACAATTGTCCATCCTCTTCATTGACCTCCCTCTCCGCCATCTTGAACTCATAGACTGGGACCAACCAAGTGTTGTATACGTTGACGAGTTCCAAAGTGAGGACGTACTTCTAAGCTTTATGGGAGCAATCGAGAAAAGCAGTGACCGGGGGAAACATTCAACATATGTCTACAAATTGGACCCAAAGGCATACTTTGGGGAAGAGGAGAACTTTAGCCGCAAAAATGATACAGAAAATCAAAATAAAAAAGAGAAAAATTGATCTTCTAGTGGAAACCCCTCTGTGGCACTATTTGCTCACAAAAAAGTAAAAACAAAGGGCGTATCCCCTAGTGAAAACCTCTCTGAGGCGCCAGAGGATGAAGATTCTCCTCTTCCTCTTATCTAAGATTATAGGCCTGAACAGTCATCGATTCTCATTGAAGAAACAAAACCTGTTAACTTGGGTACCAAGGAAAATCCTGCCATCACATATATAGCAACATCTTTGTCTGAAGTAGAAGAAAGTGATCTTATTAATTTGTTAAAAGAATCCATCAACAAGTTTGCATGGTCTTACTCTCACATGCCGGGGTTAGATCCCAACTTGGTGGTTCAGCATTTAGTAGTGGACCCAAACATCAAACCTGTTAAACAAAAGCTCAGAAAGATGCATCCTAAAGTGGCACTAATTGTCAAAGCAGAGCTGGAAAAATTACTCCATGCCAAGATCATCCACCCCATTGACTATTCTGACTGGATTTCTAATATGGTGCACGTCGCTAAGCCAGATAAATCAATCAGGATATGCACAGATTTCAGAGACCTCAATAAGGCATGTCCCAAGGATGATTTCCCCTTGCCAAACATAGACATGATTGTAGATCTCACAACAGGACATGAGATGTTGTCACTCATGGATGGTTTTTTCGGATATAATCAAATCCACATTGCAGAAGAAGATCAGCATAATACAACATTCACAACCCCTTGGGGTAACTTTTGCTATAACATGATGCCTTTTGGCTTAAAGAACACAGGGGAAACCTATCATAGAGAAATGACTGTCATTTTTCATGACATGATCCACAAGATCCTTGAGGACTATGTGGACGACATATTGGCAAAATCAGTGAAAATAGAAGACCACCTAGATGTTCTGGAATGTGTCTTTGACAGAACTGGACACTACAACTTAATGCTCAACCCTAAGAAATGTGTCTTTGGAGTCACATTAGGGAAACTCCTTGGGTTCATTGTATCCAGATGATGCATTGAAATTGACCCAAAGAAAGTAAAAGCTATCATGGAGATGCCTCCACCAAAAACACTCCTACAGTTGTGTAGCCTTCAAGGAAAACTACAATCTGTGCGCCACTTCATCTCTCAACTACCAGATAAGTGTCAACCATTCACTCATCTCCTATGCAAAGACAACACATACAAGTGGGATCCTTAGTGTCAGAAGAGCTTTGACAAGATCAAGGAATACTTGGCTAATCCACCCATCTTGGTACCTCCTGTACCTGGTCGCCTGCTCATCTTATACATTTATGCTACTACTATAGCACTAGGGGCACTTCTTTCTCAATTGAATGATGAAGGAAAAGAAAGGGCCATATATTATATTAGTCAAACTTTGGTGGGTTATGAGCTCAACTATTCTCCTATGGAAAAAGCATGTCTGGCAGTGGTCTTCGCCACTCAAAATTTTTTCCATTACATGCTTAGTCACACAACAAAGCTCATTTCAAAGGTGGATCCTCTCAAGTATCTACTCTCCAGGACTACACTTACAGGTCGAATGGCAAAATGGGTTATGCTGCTAAGTGAATTTGATATCTAGTATGTTGATAGAAAAGCCATTAAAGGACAAGTCATTGCCGATCAGCTAACTGAAGCACCATTGGTAGATGCATATCCTCTAATCATAGAATTTCTAGATGAGCACTTGTACATGGTAGAAGAACAACCAACATGGAAACTCTACTTTGATGGGTCCTACATAGCTCATGGCGCAGGGGCAGGAATACTTTTTGTCACACCTCAAGGTGACTATATTCCCATGTCATTCAAATTGGGATTTTCCTGCACAAACAACATTGCAGAATATGAAGCACTAATTGCAGGACTCTGTATGGCCATAGAATGGAACATCACAAATATAAGGTCTTCAGTGATTCCCAACTCATCATCAAACAAGTCCTAGATGATTATCAAACCAAAGATGATAAGTTGACACCATACAAGAAAATGGTTGACAAGATGAAAGAACATTTCCTCCACTTGCAGGTAACACAGGTACCACACTTACAGAACAAAGCTACTAATGCAATGGCCACAATTGGTTCCCTTCTTGAGATTCCTCATGAATCTACACAATATGAATTCTTAGTTGAGCAACTACATGCTCCCGCTTATGAGAATGATGAATTAAATAATGTATGTGTCTTGGTTGGTCCCCAGTCCCTGTGGTACCATGACATCCAAGCTTACCTACAAAATGGTATCATATCTCCCCATCTCACTGCCAACCAATGCCAAAATTTTATCCGAAGAGCATCCTGTTACACCCTCATAGCCAATACCCTATATCATCGAGGCTATCACAATGTACTCTCCCGATGTTTAGATGAAAATGAAGCTACCCAGGCTTTACAAGAGGTACATGATGGAATCTGCGGTGCCCACACGAGTGGCATGGTCCTAGCCAAGAAACTTCTACATACAGGATACTACAGGCCTACAATGTAACATGATTCCTGTGAGTTTGTCAAAAAGTGCCTCCCTTGTCAACAACATGCTAATCTAATCCATGCTCCTACTCAGGACCTCAGACCTATTGTGCCTCCTTGGGCTTTCTCTTGTTGGGGTTTTGACCTCATTGGTAAGATTACTCCCCTCTCCTCTAAAGGCCACAAGTACATAATCACAGCTACGAAGTACTTCACAAAGTGGGTCGAAGCAATTCTGCTCACACTTACTACTGGTGTCCAGATATCCAAATTCATCCTTTATCACATCGTTTGCCACTTTGGCATACCCTCCACCAGCTTCACAGATCATGGTACACCATTTGAAAATCAACACATTAGTGATCTCTGTGCTCACCTCCATATCCATCACCGTTTCTCCAGTCCATACTTTCTGCAAGGTAACGGCCAAGCTGAGGCAACTAATAAAACCATCCTCAAAATCCTCAAGAAATTTTTCAATGATACTGGTCATGACTGGCATCTCTAGATCAATCCTTCCCTCTGGGCATACTAAACTTCCTACCATTCTCCTACTGGCACCACTCCCTATTCCCTAGTCTATGGTGTTGAAGTAGTCCTTCCAGTTGAGGTTGAACTACCCTCTCTCCGAGTATCACTAAGAGGCCTGATTGATGATGAAGATTACCGGGTAGCACGACTCACACAGTTGGATCTCCTAGATGAAAAGTGCCAGCAAGCTTATGATCACTTGATTGTCTACCAAAATAGACTCAAGAGGAACTATAACAAGAAGGTTCACCCACATTAGTTCCAAGTAGGGGACCTTGTGCTGAAAGAAAATTAGAAAGTGGGTACTGATCACGAGAAGAAAGGCAAGTTTGAAGTCACCTAGCAAGGCCCATATGTTGTCACTACATGCTTCGGTTCTAGGGAATATCAACTCTCCACCCTAGAAGGAGAATCATTGAATGATCCCATCAACATCATTCATCTCAGGCGCTTCTATGCTTGAAGACTAGTTGTTCATTCCAGTTATCTGAGAAAATCCATAAAAAGTATAAAAATTCCTGAAGAAAGCACAAAATAGAGAAAGCGATCAGCTCTAAACAAACCAGAAAATTTTATCTACAGACATTGAAGGAAATTCTATGGAAGAACCTGGAGCACTTGAAAGCACTGCAAAATAGTCCTAAAAAAATCCCTAAAAAGTAGAAAAATGAAGCTGAAAAAATGGTTGTCCCAGTGAAAACCTGGTAAACAGGCACTGAGGTAATATCAAAAAAATAAAAAAATAAAAAAAATAAAAAAAAAATCAAAAAGATCCAAAGAAATCAAAAAGAGAAATAAAGAGAAAAACTTTCGTCCAAAGGTAAAAACTTGGCAATCAGGCGCCTTCGACAGGTATGGGTGACAAAAACCTAGAAATAGGCATCACACATAATGGACCATTCCATTATCTATCAAAATATCGTCTCCATCTATCCCCAACACCATTTCCATGTCCCCTATATTCCGGGGTGTTCCATACGTACTAGTCTACCATGATCTCCCTACCTCGTATCCTGAGGTTTTGTACACATAATCTTGTATATTGTTGTTCATACGTTGTACTTTTCAAAGAGTCCTCAGCATCAGTCCTGTATATTACTTGTGTCTTGAGTTGCTCCTTTTCGTACATTTGTTCTATGGTTTGCGGATAGTGCACATTTGATCAATCAACTTGGTTAACCCTATCTTTCTGGAAATTAGTTTTGGGTTCTCGCAGGGTGTCTCTCTCCTCTTGAAGTACTCCATCAGCACACGTACCTATCATGCACAAGTAACATGATCCAATCAAAACTCAGTAGCAACTTGGTACATGCTCACAGTAACTAATCACTTGTAATTAATCCACTCGGTTTGGTCCTTGTACATTCGTGACACATCCCATCCTCCCACCATCATGCGAGTTGTCATCCCACTAACATTCCCTGTCCAATCCTTCACAGTCCATCCATCTGGTTTATCAGTTGATTATGACACACACCAAAAATAAAAAGTAAAAATAGTGAAAATTTTGAGATTCAAATGTCACATTTGTTCAACCTCAAACAAATCATCTTATGAGTTCTTCAGTCGCACTTTGCATTCCTTCGCTATGGATGCTTTTGGGTATTGAAAGCAAGGAAATTGATGTAGAGAATAACTGAGAGAAAATCCAAGAGCAAGAGAACAATGATCTGCCACTCATAGTATCATTAGTTAGTTCATTTAATGTGTCTTGCATTCAGTTTAGGTGCATTATTAATTCATCTTCCATTCTCAATTCACTTTAGAGTCATGTTATCTTTCATTCTTAGATTCATTTTTAAGATCATTTAAGGCATTAAGTTCATTATGTTATCTGGCATCGTTAGATTCATTTTAAGATCATTTAGGGCATCTTGCATTTGAGACATCTTGCATTTTAAGACCAAATTTATAGCAATTAGGCATTCCAACTAAAGAAGCTTCCGTTCATGATACGTGCATTGTTAATTCATTATCAATTCATTATTAAATTCATTGATTCATCTTGTATTGTTGAGATTCATTTTAGGATCATTGCATTAATCTTAGGTTCATTTCAAGTCCATTTCATTTGCATTAATCTTACATTTTAGGTCCATTTCATTTGCATTATCAAACATTTTAGGTCCATTTCATTTACATCATTTTAGAATTCATTTTAACCTTGCATTCATCCATTTTTATCATCTAGCATTGTTACATCATTTTAGAATTCATTTTAAGCTTGCATTCATCCATTTTTTTTATCATCTTGCATTGTTACACCATTTTAGGTTCATTAAGCTTACATTCATTCATCATTAACATCATTTGTATCATTAGCATTGTTACATCATTTTAGAATTCATTTTAAGCTTGCATTCATCCATTTTTTTATCATCTTGCATTGTTACACCATTTTAGGTTCATTAAGATTACATTCATTCATCATTAACATCATTTGCATCATTAGCATTGTTACATCAGTTTAGAATTCATTTTAAGCTTGCATTCATCCATTTTTATCATCTAACATCATTACAACATTTAAGTTCATCTTATCATTTGCATACTTAAATCATTGATAAAACATAAATCATCTATGCATATTCATAAAACATCAACATATATATTGCATCTAGGAATAAAAGCACATCATATCCTACATCCACACACATTAGTACATCACAAACATATCAGCATCATCCATCCTGCATAGGTCATACATCATATATATACATACTCAAGATATCCATATACATCACATCCTGCAAGCATCAAGTGTCAGTCATAATGTAGTATGCATCAGCGCATCATACATTCTAAGAATCATAAGAATCATCATATAAATCACAAACATCATGAGCAGCAATAAGAGTGCTCATATATATATATATATATATACACACACACACACACCAATGTCTGTCAATAAAATACATCATGTGCACCTCAGTGCCAATATACATGTATAAATCTCAAAAATACAAAACCGTGTGTCATGTAATCCTCTGACTGATCATACTGGTGGCTATGATGGCTCACCTCCCGGTCCTGGTGGTGGATGTGGTGGCATCCCCACTGATCCCTGTGAGGCAGAAGTCCGGACTGTGCTCTGAGAATGAGATCTCTCTGAATAATCCTATCTCTGTCCCTCTGGAACAAGCTAATGGTAGAGTGCTCTATAATGTGTTGCCTCCCTCCCTACCCTGTTCACATCCCTATGGGCTGCGAACGCATCTGATACCACCTGACCAGCTCCACCTGCCACTGCCGCCTGTCAAGCGATGTCTTGCTCAGCCCTATATGTCTCAGCCTATCTCAGTGCTGCATCCCTCTCTGAGGTCAATGCATTGATCCACTCTATGGCCTGATCCATCTGTAACATCAATCTGTCTAACTACCCTGTGAGTGTGTCTATCTCAGCACGCAGATCTACAGCATCCTACATCAGGTCCACCATGGAGAACTCACCTGAGTCTACCCTGCCCTGTAGGGTATCCAATGACCCCTTCACCCTGTCAGCCTGTGTCATCTTAGCAGCCAATAATCCCTGTATTTGGGCTATCTCTACATGTAAGCTCACATCAGACACCACCGCCTTGTCTAATAACCCCTGCAGTTTGGTGCACTTTGTCTGCAGACTGTCTTGCTCTGCAAGGACAGTATCATGTGTCTCCTAAGCCATGAACCCTGCAGGTGGCCACTGTGCCTGATCCTGTGGTGGTGCATGTGCCTGATCCTGCACCTATGGTGGGGCCTGTGCCTACTCCTATTCTGGTACCAGTGGAGGTCCTTGTGGCACCTAGTCCTATGCCTGTGCCCCTACTCGCAGTCTCACCCATCTCTGCGGGCTCCTCCTCTGTCCCGCTGTTGAGCTCTCTGGGGCATCCCCAACCTCAGTCCTGTCATCCACATCTAAATCTCCTGTCGACTGCTCATGAGCAGCCACCTGCATCAGATCTTTCAATCTAACTGGCATGTGTGCCGCCCACCACGCTGCATACTCAGGAGTCATAC
Source organism: Thuja plicata (assembly GCA_018584345.1). NCBI lineage: Eukaryota > Viridiplantae > Streptophyta > Pinopsida > Cupressales > Cupressaceae > Thuja > Thuja plicata. The sequence continues at coordinate 3,148,348 of MU226013.1, read as the reverse complement.
CTGCATCTATAACATCCGGTCGCACCACAAAGTCTAGCCGTGGCATGTCTCTCCAGGATGCCCTCACTATGAGAGCATCGATATACCTACCTCAGGTCCCTACCTCCCGGGTGACATGAGGATGTAAGGCATCCTCTGCCACCACCCCCTGCTGTAATCTGAACTGTCTCATGACCTTGGATGGTCGGTATCTCTCAATCTGATGAATAGTCCTTCCCAGCAAGGAACAATCAGTCTTCACATACGAGAGCTATAGGAAGTCCTCGAATCCATCCTCTGCCCCCGTTGTCCAATCCATAGTCCCCCATGGCTCACATAACTGGTAAGGGGTCTAGCAGAAAACCTAGATCTCATCTAACAATCACCTCCAATAACCTGTCTGTCCAACCGAGGTGTATCTAAGAGGGAGCCTATATCTACAGGCATAAGGATCCCCTAACTAACGTGACTCCCTCACCCTCATGGGTTGGAACACTGCAATGTGCTCCCAGCCCCACACTAATAGTAACGTGACTCCTGTCCCCATGTTGCGTGTCTCACGATACGTAGCCATGTGGAGATCATGATACAGCTATCCCAGAACGACATATCCCCAGTAGTAGGAGGTCCCCTCCTCAAGCATCTGCGCAAGTGCCCATGACCAGCCCATCCCGAATCCATGTCTTGAGAGGTCCGCTAACATGTGTCCCCCGATCAACCCAACAATGTAAAGTGCTATCTGCCAAAGTCTCCTATCCATTGCTGCCTACCATGGCATCCAGGTCCTATAAGTCAGTATCTGCCTCATCAGCCGTCAAAATGTGATCTCCATGTAATGATCACTATCCTCCAATCTATACCGAGGAATCGCTACTCAGATCAAGATCTGCAAAATGTGCCACACGTCCTCCAAGGTGATCGTGGCCTCTCCAGTCGGCAAGTGAAATGTGGTCATCTCACTGTGCCACCGCTCGATCAAGGTGGTCATCATACCATTGTGCACTTGTAGCCTAGGCCAAAAGGGTACATAGTCTAGTCCTACCACTGCTAATAGCCCCCTTTCATCCTCTGTCAATTGTACCTCCAGCTCCATCATCGGTGGCCAATGCTCTTGTGATCCCAAGGGTGGGAACTGCTCCTACAAAAGTTTCTGAAGCCACCATGTTAGTCACTTATTCTCCTAGTCCTAGTCTAACCCTTCCCAAAATGGGGCATCTCGCCCCTAGGTCTCATGCTGACCCATCCCTAGCCCTCACCGGGTCCCCCCTGTTTCCTTTTCAAATGACATTTGCCCTTTTCGGCGCAAACGTCGGTTCAGCTAGAAACGCTGGTTCATACACTGGCATCTTCGACTGTTCTCCTGTAGATTGGCATCTTTAAAGATGCTGGTCTAATTCTGGCATCTTTGAAGATGCCGATCCGGCACCCACAGCTTTAGAGACGCTGATCTGAGGATCGACGTCCTCGCAGATGCCGGTTTGAGAACCGGCGTCTCTGGTCTGAAACCTAATTTACCCCTATTTATGACTACCTACCCTCACCAAAATGTAATAAATGCATTAAACATCATAAATATGAAGTCATGGGTAGTCTACTCACCAGAACCGATCGCTCAATGGGCCTCCCGTGTGTCCTAACGCGCTCACCAAGCTATCCCTTCATCCTCTTGTCATCCATGTTTTCACTCAGAGCTCAAAAATTTACTATTCACTATTCACAAATGACCTTCATTTTCCCCCCCAGCCCCTCTTATAGCCCCTATCTTCCTAAAATTTTTGTATATATTGTTGTGTTGTACATATTGTCCTATTGCATAAGCCTCAAAACACATAAAATTCAACCAAAAACATTTAAAAATAGCCAAAATCCACAAAAAAATTCAAAAATTTTGAAAAAATCCAAAAACAATAAATATTCCTCACAAATCATGCAATAAACTATTCCTTCTTTCGCATTGTCCCCAATTGTCAATTTCAGACATGGTTCGACTCATGTAATTGCGACACTATTTTTAACCACATCACTTTAGCGACTGGTTGTCCTTGCACTTCATCCTGTTCACAGCTTTTGCCAGTGAATGACTTTCCAACTAATCCAATCACATCGAATCCTTGCCCGTCAAGATGCATCCTTCCGGCATCGGCATCTCAGATCTTTTATCAATCCATCATGTTCATGGCAAGAACTCTAGACCGAATGACTTCTTGGACATAAGGCCTTCTTTAATGATTTTATCTTTTTGTGTCACTATCACCCTACTCATCACTACCTCGATTTGCTATATCGTGGTACATGGTGACGGGTCGAGACTGATACATGTGTCTTTTGCAGTATGCTTTGTTTGAGTGTCTAGTCCACACAAAGGAACCTTGTCATCTGTGTTTTCTAACACCTGATGCATACCTCCTCTTGCAATATTA
>MU226013.1:3124678-3145266 GCA_018584345.1 Thuja plicata | reverse complement strand
TTCTTCTTAAATTCTCTCTTACAACCTTGTCTCCTCTTTTGAAATATTGAGCTACTCAATATTAATGCCAATTTTGACTTAAAATTGGCCATCTTTTCAAAGCCATGTGTCTCCTATGTGGCTCTTACATGGATGCCACATAGGTGCCACTTCATCCAAGCCTCTTCCTCTTTCCAAAAACTCTATAAATAGAGACCTTCTCTCATATTTTCATCTCTCAATTTGCATTGTTATCATGCTAGTATTGTCTTAGAGTTTTCATATTTGTTTTCATGCTAGTGCTTTTAGATGTTAGTTTCATGCTTTCATTTTTTTAAATCATCTAGAAGTTACATGTTAGGCTCTTAATTGGTGAATGAATCATAGTTTTTTCATAAGACTTTCATATCATCCTTACTCTCATAAGTTTAGATTATCATTTTGAAGGAGATTTGAGACTAGTTCTTCATACTAGCTCTTGAATATTTCTTCTTGTTCTCATAATATTACATATTTGAATTGGGATCCATAGTATTTGTGTGTTTGAGAGAGCACACTCACATCTAATCTAGATAATCAAATCAAAATAAGTAGAATAGGGTGCTTCATTTACTCATTTTTAGCTTAATCCGATGTTATTTGGTATTCTTGTTGTTTGCTTTGATCTCTTACATGTTTCTTTGAAATGATATATGTGATAACCTGCTAATGTTTGCATGTTTGAGCTTGCTCCCAATGGATTGAAGGATTCCATATACACAGTTACTTTATCCTTCTTGAATGTATAGGAGTTCTTCAGTCCATCATGGATAGCTTGGCAGTCAAATTACCATGGTCTACCTAGGAGAAAGTGACATGCATCCATGGGCAGAAAATCACATAGAACCTTGTCCTTATATCTCCCTATAGAGAACTCCACCCAAGCTTTCTCGTTGACAAAGACATGTTGTCCCTTATTGAGCCATGTGACCTTGTAAGGATGGGTATGAGGTATCCTTGTCATGCCTAACTTGCTGATTACTTCATCTGACACAATGTTGTCAGTAGACCTAGAGTCGACTGTGACTCTACATACTTTACCCATCACCTTACATTTGATTCTAAATAGGGACCTTCTTTGGCTTGTCTCTTCTTTAACCAACTCCTTGATCAATGTTCTCCTCATCATGAGGTTCTCACATTCTTCTAAATTTAGTGGTACTTTAGAGTTTGTCTCTACTACATTTGTCTCTTCATGAACTAAATTAGTTCTCTTGTTACCTCCTTGAGAAGTACTACCCTTCTCTGGACACCTATAGGTAGGGTGTCCCATTTGGTTTCAATGATACCATTTCATATTGGCAAAGTAATTGCCTCTTCCTTGTCTACCACTTCTTCCTCTGAAGTTTGACTTCCTTCCTCTACCACCTCTACTAGAACTTCCCTCTTGCTACTAAGTGCACTTGACTTCTCCTTGTGTCCTTGATTCTAAACTTCTTCCACCATAGCCACCTCTTGATCCTCTATTATCCCTTCCTCTACCTCTTACTTTAGGGGTTAGCTCTTGTTTTCTTTTTCCTTTCTCCTCTATCTTCAATGCCATTTGATAACATTGGTGAATGGTTTTGAAGTTCACAAGACTCATTTCTTCTTGAATAGACCACTTGAGTCCATTCAAATATCTAGCTAGTTTGATGCTTTCATCTTCCACCACTTGTGATCTTAAGCACAACTTTTGGAACTCTTCGGTGTATGTTTGGACATTCAAATATTTTTGTCTAAGATTGTGTCTTCTCCTATGAAAATGAACCTCATAATCATCATGAGAGTAAGTCTACATAAACTTAGTCACCATGCCCTTCCATGAGACTATAGGACTCTTTCCTTGTTTCTCCCTTTTAGTTTGAACAAACTTCCACCATGTGAGAGCTGATCTTCTCAACCTTGACTAGGCCATACTCACTTTTTGTGCCTCTCTAATACCATCACATTCTAAATGGTTCTCTATACTGTCAATCCAATCCACAACTGAATCTGGATCCATTTTTCCACTAAAAAGTGGTACATCCTCCAAAGATTTTCCACTTAAAGACTTTAGTGCCTTTAAGAAGGGTTCTTGGTCACTGACAGGGTCAAGGGTTGGAACTTCCTATTCTAAATCCACTCCCTTCTCGCTTGCTTTCTTTCTTGCTTCTTCTTCTTCTTCTTCTTCTTCTTCTTCTTCTTCTTCTTCTTTCTGATCTATCTTATCTTTCATCTTCTCAGCTTTGTCTTGGACTTTTCCCAAGATTTTCTCCATTGGAGACAACCTTTCTCTTAACAACTTGTTGTATTCTTCTTTCTCATCCACCTTTTTGGCTAACTCAGATTTAGTCACCTAGGTTTTGTCTTCTACTGATCCAAATGGTGTATTCTCTCCAACTGATTCAGTAGGCTGAAACATCCACCACAAGCCTGATCTCAATCAAGCTCTGATACCAATATGATGTGAGTGTTCCAAGGCTTGTTAGCACTTCAACCAAGAGACCTTAGCTTGTCTCTTCTAGGAACCTAGTTTCCTCTAGGTCCTTATTAGCTTAGATGATTAACTAAGTCAAATTCCAACTCTTCTCTAAGAGTTATCAACTAATGTGCTTCACCTTGAAAGTCTAACACCTTTTAGTTAGTTCAAATCTTCACTTCTCCCACTACACTTAGAAAGATCTAAGTGCCAACTCCACTCTAGCATTAATGATTCATTGTAGGGACATCTATCAACCTGAAAATGTTCATATCCTTGTCTTTTGAAGCCATTTACTAGGGTCTTCAACTTGGTCTTTACCGGGTTCAAGGATTCAATCACTTGGAAGCCTAATTGAGGCCTATTTCTTGTAGCCTTTTACAGTGTGTTTTTCCCAAATATTTTAAAATATTTCCAAAGAACTTGAAAAACCAATCACACATTCAGATACCCTTTATCACTTTACAAGATATTTTGAAGGTTTTAGTTTCCTAAGCCCTCCGTACATAGGGTTCCTCCAATCTAGGTCCAATAGGGCTAATAGGCCTAATTTCTAGGACTGTCTGCAACCTAGTTGAAAACTTGCTCAAAACTTGGTCGAATGGATTGGTATAAATTCTATCCTCATGGAATTTTATGATATAACTATACCCTATCTAGAACTGCACTTATCCCGTACAGTTCTTCTCTACCCTGCAAGATATGCTCAATCTTTCATCTCCAAAACTCTAACTGGACAATGTTTGCTTGCCTAGGGCTTGGCACTAAAAATAGCAACTCGACCTTTCATGAATCCTAATCCTAGATATATACAGACTAGTGACTCCCATTTTATATCCAATTACTTTCAGGAAGATCCCATGGTTAGTTTTCATAGGGGAGCCATGAACAAACCAACTGGTAAGGACAGGACAAGTGGACTCTCTAGATTAAAAATTTTTTAAATACGAACCTAGACTAACTCAAAAATACTAGTTCATTGAATTAAATACACTTCAAACTATCCTAATAACACAAAACAACAACTAACTCAGGGCATTCAATCCATTAGGTATCACCGTCACACACAAATGTTTAGATTTTCTGAAAAACACAGAGTTGCGGAGCTCTATTCAAATTCAAAGCTTGTTACAATCTATCCTCCTCTCGAGATTTGATACTCTCCTCCCATTAGATGCCTCATTCCATGTTTCTAGGCCTTGTTGGTCAATTCCCCACTCCTATTTTGTAGGGGCGTCCAAGGTAACTAAGTTGCATGCAACATTTGCAATAATTGCAAATGTTGTCATGACAACATTTTAGCAACTTTTGGCATCTTTGCCATTATGCCTCTTTCCTCATTTCTAGGACCTCTAACCTCTCTAATTCGAGGATCCAACCTCATTAATGGCCTCAAGGCATCTCTATGACATCACCTATGTCTTGAAGACACATTCATGGCTCAAATCCAACATTAAGCAACTAAGCCTAAGAAATATAAAAACTACTAACAATGGCTAATTTGGTGACCTTAGTCCTAATGACTAACTCACCTAGCCCACATTGCAATGACCTTCTAAGGTCTAAAAAAAACCTAACTATCTTGACTTGGCCAATGTCAAGTACAAGCCAAAAATAACTAAAACATGGAGGTTAGCCTAGGTGTGCTCCTGCACCATTATGAGTTTAAGTGTCTCATCAATCCCAAAATAAACCCCTGGTGTGCCACAGTGCTTTTCTTTGATAATATTTCCTCTCATAGAGAATTTAGGAATACAAAGTTGACCCCCTTTAAACAAAAGACCATTGTGCAATAAATATTTTGAATAAGTAGTGTTATATTCATATGAGAGATTAGAGAAAACCTTTAAGATATCACCAAAGTTTGAATCATCCTTGTATAGGTTCTTGAGGGCATCAATTCCCATGCCTTGGACTTGTACTTCTTCAACCAAAATCAATCTTCTAATAAGAGCATCATAAAGTTTGTTTAAGGTCCCTTTCTTATGCTTTACAGAGAATATGAATGCTTGTAGTTGTTTAACCCATTTCACGTGCCTGCAACTTAACTTGTCTTGACTATTAAGAAAACTTAATGCATGATTATCTGTAAAAATAATAAATTTTTTTGGGAGCAAGTGTGCCTCCATTTCTTGAGGGATTGAACCATAGCATAAAGTTCTAGGTCATATGTATTGTACTTTTTCTTGGCTTCATTCAATTTTTTAGAGAAGAAAGCCACTAGTCTTCCATCTTGGCTAAGGAATGCACCTATGGCTAGATTACTAGCATCTGTTTCCATTGTGAACAATTTTTTGAAGGTAGGTAGTGCCAAAATGGGATATTGTGCTACTCTCCCCTTCAAATAATCAAAAGCTTCATCTGCTTGGGTTGTCCACTGGAATTTTGTTTTCCTACCACCCTTGATGGTATCAAGTAAAGGTGCAAAAATATGACTAAAATTTTGACATATTTCCTATAAAAGGTAGCCAATCCATGAAAGCTCCTGAATTCTCCTGGTGTCTTTGGTGTTGGCCAACTGATGATAGCCTCCACCTTTTCAGGATCCATTTTGAAGGTGCCCTTTGAGATGACAAAACCCAAGAATGTCAGCTCTTGTTGCATGAATGCACATGTTTCTATGTTCATAGACAATTTATTCTCATGTAGTATTTGGAGGACTAGTTCCAAGTGTCTCATATGTTATTCTTTCATGCTACTAAAGATCAAAATGTTATCCAAGTAGATTACTACAAAATTGCCTATGAAATCATGAAGCACTTCATTCATTAGCCTCATGAAAGTGCTAGGAGAATTACTAAGACCATATGGCATCACAAGCCATTCATATAATCCATCAGTGGTTTTAAATGCTATTTTCCAGTCATCTCCAGGCCTTATCCTAATTTGATGATAGCCTGACTTAAGGTCTATCTTAGAAAAATAAAATGATCCTCCAAGTTGGTCTAATAGATCCTCTATTCTTGGTTTAGGGAATCTATATTTGATTGTTATTTTGTTTATTTCCCTGGAGTCAATACATAGTCTCCATTTTCCATCCTTGTTAGGGGCCAAAACATTTGGGACCGCACAAGGGATAAGACTCTTTTGTATGAGTCCTTTGGTCAAAAATTCATTGATTTGTTTAGTGACCTCTGCATTCTGACGATGTATGAGTTTATATGCAGCTTTTTTGGGTAGGGAAACACCTAGAATGAGATCTATCTGATGACACATGTCCCTCAATGGTGGTAGTTCATCTGGTGTGTCTCCTGTAGATATTCCTTTATACTTCTGCAGTAGACTGTCTACTTACTTAGGTACCTCTTTGTGCACTATTTTCTCCTTTGGTTTAAGGACTAGGGCATATCCTACCTATGAATCTTGAATAGTACTGATCATTTATTGTTCTCTTGTAAGCATGACTAATTATTCTTTTGGTTTTTCTTGTTGAGGATCAGGAAGTCAGAGTAGATTGAACTTGTGACCATTCTTCTTAATCTGATACTTGTTTATGACTCCATCATGTTTGGCTTTAAGATCATACTATCGTGGACGTCCAAAAAAAATGTGTCAGACATCCATATCTACAACATCACAAAGGGCTCTATCCTTATCATCTTTGATGGTAAAATCTACCCAAGCCTGTTCATTTATAAAGGGTTGTTGTCTTTTTTTCAACAAAGATACATGGGAGGGATTTGGGTGGGGTACTTTCTCCAATTTTAATTTATCTACCATCTCTCTAGATACAATATTTTTCAGTAGAACGAGAATCAATAACTAACTTTCATACCTTTCCATGGCTCTTGCAGTCTATTTTAAAGAGATTCTTTCTTTGAGGAGGCTCTACTGGCATATATGCTTGGATCAGAGTTCTCTTCATCATGAGGCATGTCCCTTCTTCAACAGTCTAGTCTCTTACACTTTCAGCATCATCCTCTTGCACAAGGTTGGTTCTTCTTTCTCCTTGGTTGTTCTGCTGGTCTTTGTCTAGACACCTATTGGTGTAGTGACCCATCTGATTGCAGTTATAACATTTGATTTGTACATTGCTTCTTCCTACATTTCTACCCCTATCATTTCCTCTTCTACCTCTATATCCACCTCTATAACTCCTTTCTCCTTGGGTGTTCTCTTTATTGGATTCTCCTTGTGGTATATTATTTTTTCCTCTTCCACCAAAGTTTCCTCTTCCTCTATCAATCTTACCTTTTCCTCTACCACTCTGTTCATTTCTTCTTCTGAACTTATCTTCTACCTTTAGTTCCAATTGGTAGCACTAGTTTACTGTGGTAGGGCTTGTTAGGCTAAGCTCATCTTGAATGGAAATTATTAGTCCTTAAATATATCTAGCATTTTTTACACATTCTGGTTCACCAAGCTTGGATTTCATCACCAATTTTTGAAATTCTTCAGTGTAGGTTGAGATATCCATCTCTTTTTGTCTTAGACTCATCCTTTTCTTATGAGGTTAGACTTCATAATCTTTAGGGACATAAGTTTACCTGAATGGGGCCACCATTCTCTTCCATGTGGTGACTAGATTCTTTCATTTCTTCACCCTATCATCTTGAGTGAATTTCCACCATGTGAGTATAGAGACTTTGAGCTTTGACTTAGTAATCGTCACCCTCTAGTTTTTCAGGGATGTCTTCACAATCAAAGAAACTATTTAGGGAATCCACCCAATCCATTGCAGCATCTGGGTCCATCTTCCCATTTTATGTAGGCAACTTAAGCTTGGTATCCATGGTTCTCCTCTCCATAGATTTTAGAGTCTTCATAAGTAGCCTCTAGTCTGCAGGACATTCATCTTCCTCCCACTCAAGGGGTTCTTCTTCACCCCCTTCTTCAACATCTTCAGAGTTACCACTTTTCTTCTGAAGCTCTTCCCTAAGCTCTTCCATTTGTTGTCTCATCAACAACATCTCAGTGTCTCTTTGTTCATCATGATTTTTCCTTTTCTCTCTAAGGTATCTTACTATCTTTGCATTGGTCATCCTTGTTGACAACCCTCCATCATCTTCTCCTTCCATGGTGTTGGTTTGATTTTACCCTTAAGAATATTTGATGCTTTGATACCACTTGATGCAGAGCTCTCCTCTATCTAGGAAACTTTGATTTTGTGTGACCTTAGGTGTCTCCTCTACACCCAAATCGGATCAACAGAGTTCTGTACACCTTCAAAAGATCCTACAAACAATCATCAAATACACTATCCTCCCAGAGGATGCTAAGTCTACTTCAATAGGAAGTGACTATTACTTGATTTTAACACAAATAGAAACCTATTTATTTCAATGGGGATGGAAATTTTCCATATGATCCAATGATCTCTTAAAGAAGTGATTTGTTACCCTTTTTAAAGAGGCTAAGAACTTAGACTGCAATTTTGGCTTATAAGTGTTCTTGGCTTATAGCCCTATTGAGCGAGTTTTCAGGACTTAGTTTAAATACTTCCCAAAGGACCTATCAAACAAAGATTAGATCCACACACCCTTTAAAAATTTATATCAAACCCCAAAATCATAGACTCTCAAACACAAAGGAAGATACCAAATGCTTACTGTTGCAATAGACCTAATTAGGTCTAAAAGGTTTGATTTGTTCTAGAAGTCTTAGCCAGTCAAACTCCTTAGGAAAGCCACCACTTGTAATGTTTAAAGGGACCCCTTAGAGATCACAATCCACCATTATATTGATTTTTTCCACCCCTGAAGTGTTGATGCTACTTCATTCTTCTCTGGACTGAACCAAGAAGATAGAGATGCTTGGACTAGGGCTTGCAAGTAAAAATAGTAGATATATTTCCCTACTCCCAAGCTTCTGGAATCCTATATTAAATTGGCCCTACTTTAATTTACTTGATGGAAAAGGAATTACCATGGTGGAAAGGCAAGTTAGGGCATGATCTCTGAAAACTGCCTATCTAGGAGGGGTTCCTGTGCACCCGAGAGAGATTTATTGATAACTTTTAATTGTGATATTAGAAATACCTCAAACCAATTTCATCTATTCCTTAACTTGTCTTAGATTCCAATTCATCCACTCATTTTCCTCCTTCAATCTGTACCAGACTGTACACGTTCAGTTTGCAAACATAAGTGAGGGAAATAGGGAATTTTATTGATTCTCAAATTCAAACTTACATCATCCTGTCTTCCACCCTCCTTAAAGGGATTATGAGTACCTTCCCCAATGGATCCAACCAATTTTTTAAGGTTGTGACCATTGGGAGGAAATTACATTATGTTTTAGCAACTTTTTTCTAAAAGTTGCTTAATTACTTTTCTTGCTTTGTGCAACTTTTTGGATTTCTTGCAAAAGTGCATCTTTCCCTTAACAAGACCTAAATATAATATCCTAGGGATCATTATTAACACAAAACATGATAAAAAATCCTAATAACACACCTAGACTACTAAACACTAAACATGCCAATTGACCATAGTCAAAGCCCAAGGTTTATAAAGATACCAAGGGTGACTAGGCCTTACAAGTTGGCTTATTGAAAACTCTTGAAATGATCTTGATGACCCTTAGGCATGGAGTCCATTCGGTGAATCCTTTGAATACCCTAGGAATATTATTGCTTTGAAGAGTGTACGGAAGGTGCTCCTGCACCATCATATCTGCATACTTGATTTACCTCACACAATTTGTAGGTTCACATAAGAAAAGAGGGCTAAAACTATTAATTATAACACTATCCACCATGAAATAATCCTGGGATTAAAAACATTTTCCAAGTGGCATAAACAATCACATATTTATATGGTAAAAACCACACGATGTTGATTAGGTCAATAAAGTGAGGATTTAACCATTTACTCATAATGCCAAGTACATAAATAGAATGACAATACCATTTAATTAATGGATTAGACAATAGTATTCACATGTCCATAAAGGATTGAAAACAATGAAACATTACCTTATAAATAACCTTGATGTCATCTTTCATACATATGCCAATTTATAGGAAGTGAAGTGAGTGTATGAAAATCGTATCCAAGATAACCAAGTAATGGACAACCAAATTAACCATATGAAATTAATAACAAAATCACCAATATGGAACTAGATTCAGAGAAAGAAACAATGATCATCCAATGAGGGCTTGAGGGTGAAGTCCCAAAACACACACCATTCATTTATGTAATAAGGGGGTGGGTTACCAAGAACCTCATGTTAAGAAGAATGGTCTTCAATTGCTTTATTTTACAACAAATTAGTGATAAATTGTTCCTTTCTATAGCAATGAGACCTCATAAGAATTAAAGAATTGAAGTTATAAGAGAACTTTATCCAAGAGATATTGTAGCTATCTTTTATAAGTTTTTTTATTAGAAAAGGCGTAAAATATAAACATAGACTCACCCTCAATTATAATATTTTTAATTCCCTGACAAATTGCTAAATTAATACCAAGGCAAAGAGGTTGTAACTCAACATTGTTATTAGTACCCTCTTCAATTACCATAGTGAAAACCTTTACAATATTTTGGATCTGAATCATAGATTACCACACCAATGCGAGATTTTTTTAGGTTGGCACTAGATGCCCCATCATAATTTAATTTAAATTTACCCATAAGAAAAGGAATCCACTTTGCATCTTCGTTTTGTTCAAATTTCTAGCTTATTGACTACAACCTTGTGTATATGTAGAGATCTAAGTATATCCCATTTTTTTTTAATCTCATTATCTTAAGAAGAAAATGATTTTAGATGGTTAAGATTCTTGTAAATGTAAGACATTTTCACCTGCGAGACATGTACTTCTCTAAAACAAATATGACTGCATTCAAAGGGGAATACATCTTTCTAAAAATCCAATTATTCTTCCCTTACCAAATATTCTAAACGAGCTGAGAGGGACCAATATCTCAGATACCAGAAAAGAAAGAAGATGAAAACAAATATGTCCAACTAATGAATCGTGCTTTTAGGTTTGAACGTAATGCAGAAGACCACCCTAACTTCTGAAAAAGCCAATACCAACATTCAACAATAAAAGGACACCATAAAATAATATGTTCTAAAGTTTCAATAAAGCGAACACAAATGACAGATGAGAAAATTTAATTCTTTTACTAGTCATCGTTTTCTTGTAATTACGAATAATTTATTTTTATATTTTGTCTACATTTTGTGTTTCGCCACAATTGGCATCATAATTTATGAGGGTAACTGATTTTATATGTTAGTATATTTGACATAATTTTGAAGTCATTTTATGTTGAATACATATAGAAAATTTAGAGTTCCACTATTTTGAGGGATTCTACATAAATTTATCATGATATGTTATGACATGTAAGAGCTTAAAATAGTGTATTTATGTTGGATTCCTATCTAGTTATGATAAGATTTATTAGTTGTCATATGGTGTCTATTTTGGTATAGAATATATTACCAAGTTGAAGCTCCATGTTGATGGTTAAATTAGATGTTATGTGTTAACAAATAATTTAATACTTTGACTAAGTTTGTAGTAATATTCATCGGTGGCATTTCAAATTGTATTGAAGTTGGGCGCCACTTTAGGAAATTATTGTAATATTGTTTTCAAAATCATTTGTGAGTTTTAATTTTGATTTTTTTTCTATCAATTGGTACTTTAGGAGGTAATTTTATAAATGAATTTTAGAAGGTAATTTTATAAGTGAATTTTTAAGTATACATGTGTACTATTTTATTTCTTTCACTCTATGTTTGGTGAATACTCTTATAAAGATGTGTATTACAAGTGTATTGTAATAGTCTTAAGGTCTGATAGTACATTATTTAGGTTTGGGGCTACAGTTTGTTTTCTCTAGAAAACATTTTTTCTCACATAAATAATCATGTCATGATATAATTTATTATCTTTAAGATCGCATTCCTCTACTTTTTACAAAAGATTTGGATCAAACATTCATTGTCATATGTCAATCACTACATTTGAAATTTATGTAAATTACTTTTGTGAATACTTCCCCTCAAGATTTAAAGTAGCTCATTCCACAATATTTCATGTTTCAAAAAATGACCAAAGATAGTAGGTAACAATGCAATAAGCTTAAATGAAAATAAAATCAAGGCATTTTAGTATGTTGATATGATGTCTCTATCAAATTATACTACACCATGTAAAAATGTTGCAAACTAGTTCTTAAATAGACCACTATAGGATGCAATTAAAACTAAGTTGCACTTTAATCCCTCATAATTACTAGAAAACAAGGGAAATGTGCATCAAATTAAAAATAATAATTCAAATTTAAAAAACTTAGGACTTATTTTCATGCCTATACAAATGACCTATGATAATTAGGTATCTAAAGCATTAAACAAAGACAATTAATATTAGAGTTATAGAGCCGTATCTAGATTTTAAGATGTGTGATAATAAGACTAATATTAATTTTTAATTTCCACACAAAATATATCATTCTATGTACTAATTGATAATAAAGATAACCACTGAAAATATATTTAAAATATTGAAAAAACAAAAACAAAGAATATATACTTTTTAACATTTATCACATTAATACTGGAATTCACTATGCTTCATTTATAAAAGGACCATCTCCATAGTGCACCTTAGTGTTGGTCGAATTATTGCAATTCTAATAATAAACCAAAAGATAGAATAATAATTGAGGTGGATCAATTATACGCAAGACTCAAGAATTTTTATACCCTAGATTGCAAACTAGAGAGCTAACTATAATGACAATCAGGGAAACTATCCCACGACTTGTGGTGCCATCTAGTTTGAGAGACACTTGGGACCAGGGAAATGAAAATTACAAACCTCCAAAGGCACCACTTCAAAGTGCATCCATCGAAGCATCTAATGATGTCATATCTTGCCTCATCATGGGTTTTACAAAGCCCAACTCCATTGCCAAAAGAAACTTAAAATCAATTGGTGGGCTCCTACGCTAGAACGTTATAAAAGACTGGTGATTGGTACTTTAAACAACGTCAATTCATGGTTGGTCACCCTTGTGCTATAAACAAAGAAAGAGAAAAGCAGAACCTCAAAAAATATATTGTCTATTGAGAAACGTATCTTAAAATATGAGTTGACATTCGAATATAATGAAGGCAACATAACTAAAATCTAAGTAGACTTGTATGGTGATGAAGTGGTAAGCAGACGGGAGTCGTTATCTGTGAGTGGTGGTTGGAAGATTAGTAGTATTGGAATTAATAATGAATATAATAATAGTAATAATGGCGTACTGGGGTACATGTGCTTCCATGTGCCTGCTCTTGCAACTATGGTCCACATCCTACTTTTCAATATTGTTCCTTCATCTTGCATCTTTTCTCATCTTCTCATGCTGAAGGATATTCCTAGGTCTGCTTTTTATCATTGCTACTGTTCAGTTAATGAGGTGGGCATGCCTCATCAATGAGGAACACATATTCTAGGGTTAATATAGGTACCTCGAATCTCATGTTCATTTATTTCTATTCACTTTTAGGATGACTCTGTTGAGATATTTAAGATCGAATTATAATTCAGAAACTTGTATTTCTTAGAAAAGAATACAATGTAATTGATAGGTTAACATAATTGCAGGGATGATATCTCTCTCCTTTTCTCTCCTTCCCTATTTGGGACTCTTAATTTGGCTGCTCATAAATGCACTAAACTTTTCTGATGTATTTTCTACTGAATGGTTCTTTAATGATAAATAGAGCCCCACTTTGAATTCGCATGCACACCAATTGCTGACAAATTGGAAATTCTATATTATTTCATTATTAAGTGCTCGCAATGGAAGAATAAAGGTTACGTATAAAACCAAGTGCTTGCACTTGAACAATGGATTCAGAAAGTATCCGATTTTAACTATTGCTGATCTTTGCAGCAACTTCATATTCTTGCTAATCTTGTTTGGGAAGTAAATTGAATTCACGTGATCACTCTTCTCGACTTCTTATTGAATATAAACTACCTAGATGCTTGATTTTTTTATATTTCTTGGGCTACTATTATTTATTTATGTGGTTTTCAAAGGCTTTAACAGATTGAAAAATGGCAGTAGGTTTTACTGATAAGTTCTCTTTTGCTTGTATCCATCGTGAGCTTCATAGTCACGCGAACTATTATTTTCAATAGTTTTAATATCATGTGGATGTATGTCCCCACACATTGGGCTCTTTTCCACGTTACATTTTTTACTGTAAATGTTACGTGTTAATAGGGAAAAAAAAGAGATAAAGCATCACTATGAAGGTTTACAATAGAATAAGGTGGGTTGGTGTAACATAAAAGAATTTGGTGTTGATGTGATAGCAAGGGGTTCTATTGTGGTATTCTAATATGACATCAAATCAACATTTGTATCATTAGAAGGAAGATGACCCACTAGCTTCAAGTAGGCATAAGCATTGAGTGAGTGCAATGATCGTTAGCAATAATTGAGGTTGATTAGATAAACATAATTGTATAATGCAAGATAGAAGGCTAGAAAGGAATAAAATGTAAATTTCAAAATGCACGGGTTGACAGAAAGCAGACACATCAATTCTGTAACTAGAAATAGAGCCCAGGGACGACATCTAACTTGTAAATTCACTTTGAAGAGGATTTGGAGGGACCATGGTGCCTTGGTCAACTTGTTTCCAAAAATAGGTCAACCGTGTCGACCTATTCCTTGCACTTTCGAGAGTGTTTAGTAACAGACTATAGCCAAGGTCCTAAACTTCCTAGATTTGATCTTGATATTAGTACCACATCTTCTTACCCACAAAAAAGAGATGAAACATTGTGTAGAAGGGGTTTTGCCTTAGTAAAAACCCGATTGAGGAATCAACCTTGAAACTAAAGTAAAATATGCATAAAAGGAAAGTGTGCTAATGTAAAGTAGATGATAGATCTGAAATGTAAATATGTATACCTTCATAAATGTACTTGATGTCGTAATGTCTATGAAGATGCTTGAAGTTTTCTTAAATGTTTTTGCAGTGCGTAGAGAACAATCAAGGATGCCTTTCACAAATTTATAAATCTGCAAATACGCATCACGTCTCCAAATGTTATTATGTTTGATTGACTCTAGCCTTAGGAGGAAGAACTGTATTCACATTGATATTCATACATTTGAAAGAAGGGTATTCTTTGTTAATTGAGGTCTCTTATATTTGGCCTTGATGAGGGAAAGAAGCTTTCTATAATGAAGAAGGCTGCCTTCAAAAGATGAGTTGGATACTTGAAAATCATCTTGAGAATGCTTGAGACACGAAGTTGTAGGAGAGATCTTGATTTCAAATCACCTTATTGATGACATGTAACTGATTGAATGTTTGATAATGTTAAGTTGAAGATGATGTAAGACATTAAATCAGTTAATGGTTTGTATTGTCATTGATGTCAACTTGATATCATCTGTATGGTCATATACATAATGCCAAAGACTTTAGAGAATAAATGGAACAGAGGTTATGCTTTCAGCAATGCATAAAAGTCAAGTATTCACTAAGTGACAGACCACACCGGCAGAGTGCACACCATCGGTAAAGACAGAGATAAAGTCACAGTGACGCCTCATGAGCAGAAGACAGTCTTGCCCAATGAAGAAGAATCACATGATGCTCGACAAGCTAAAAATAGTGTTTCCCGACAAGCAAGATCCAATGATGGCCGACGGATGGAGATCCCGAAGTGAATTGAAGTTGCATCGACAGAACTGGCAGTTGTCACCGGCGACGAACTGCAAAATTGACTGACAGAATAGAGAGATCAGAAAATGACAAAATATCTAGCTGGAAGAGCTTAAGAATAGACTTAACTGGTTGTTTTATTTGTTTTATTTGACCACAATTAAGTAAGTGATTTAAAAATGACTTATACAGTTGGCAAGAAGATAACTACGAGATAAATCAGGATTTGATAACTACGAGATAAATCAGGAGTTAAAGCTGTAAATCAATTTGGCCAGATTGTTTTTCACGCCAAGAATCAAGAATCAAGAACCAAGAGTTAAGGAATATGATGTCTATATAAGAGACAAGCATAATTCATTTTCACAAGCAATCAGATACATGGGGGAGTGAATTGAAAGAAGATGCTGAAGAGAAACTGATGAAGGTTAAACTTCATGCGGTCTTGATCAATCAAGCTAAGGAAGAGCTAAAGAATTCTACAGACACCAACACACAGTGAAGCACAGCATCACAGAGCAGAAAGTGTGAAGTACAAAGGAACTGAATTGATACACTGATCAAAGAGGTATTGTACATAAATAGATCTGAATATCTGCAATTCAAAGTTGCATTAGAAACAGGTCATTGTGTTTCAGTTTAACCATTGAAGCTATTAGGAATAAGGTGTCTCAACCTTAGATAATTCCTATTCTTATTATTTGTTTTGTAAAATGTATTTCTTGCAAATAATGTAATTAAGTGTGAGTGTACATGTCTAGTTGGCATGTTGATGTGTCACTCCACTTGATGTGTCGGCATCTTGAATTGTGTGTAAGGAGATCATGGCTGAAATAGTTATGACAGATTTCTATGACACGTAAGAGCTATTTATAGAAGATTCAATGACGGGTGAAGACATGCAATGACGTGTGGCAACTGTTAAAGTTGAGTACTGTACACTCTTCCAGAATCGTGGGGTTCCTATTTTCTCAGAGAATGGTAAAACCCTAATATGACTATCTTTGGAAGTTACCCTAAAAAGGAAAGTGCATGATATAAGCATTTTTAGGGTTGCAGAAGATATAGAAAATGAGTTTATTGTTGGTATAATCTAGTGCTACTAGATTAGTCTGTGTGTGTTGATTGTCTCCTAAAAGAACTTGCATTGCAAGTGTGTTGTAACCGTTGTGTTGAAGATAATACATTTTGCAGGTTTTGGAGTGCTGGGGTTTTTTACCAAAAGGTTTTCCCCAGGATAAATCATTGTGTCATTCTCTATTTTCTGTATGCATGGTATATGGTTGCAATATCATTGTTAAAGTAGTTAACAAATTTGAAATTGTAAGGATTTAAAAGAATTTCCACAATACTTTCCTTTAGATATTAGTGTAGGAAGTTGTTTCCGCACCTGAGTTTCCTTACAAGTGGTATCAGAGCCTGATCAACTTTTGATCCTAGTTGTTGGGTAGGGTTTTTTGAGCTAATCTCAAGTTGAGTGGGATTTTTTTTGTGCAGAGCATTCTGAATCTTATTTGCAGATTGAGATGGAAAGTTCCTCATATAGTAGAATGGAGGTGGATAAATTTAATGGCACTAATTTTGAGTTGTGGAAACTCAAGATGGAAGATATGCTTGAAGACCGCGATCTATGGGAGGCTACTTCACTTGATGTGAGACCTACAGTGACATCTCAAGAAGATTGGGAGATCAAGGATCGGAAGGCTAAGGGTCTCTTCAGACTCTATCTAGCAGATGCCATTCTTCTGAATGTTCTTGATGAGACTACTGCAAATTCTTTGTGGAAACGGCTTGGGTCTGTGTATCAGGCTAAATTTCTGGTGAATAAGTTGTTCCTAAGAAAGAATTTGTATTCTTTAAGAATGGAGGAAGGTGGATCCGTAACTGATCATCTCAATGCATTCAATTTATTGATTGCACAAATGGCATCATCCCGTGCCAAGATCGAGGAGGAGGATCGATGTATGACCCTACTTTGTTCCTTGCTGGATTCGTGGGACCATCTTGTGATGGCTCTCAGAAGTACTATAGTCACATTTCATATGGATGATGTGGTGTCTTCACTGCTATCTGAGGAGATGCGAAGAAAGACTTTGGATTCATCTAAGGAACCCCTTGTTGTTCGTGGGAGATCCAATGACAAAGGAAAGAAGAATGACAATAAGTCAAAGAAGGGTAGATCCAAATCCCATGGAAGTTCTAAGATTCCTAGAAATTCCAAGGTGAAATGTTGGAACTGTGATAAATCTAGGCACTTCCAGAGGGACTGCAAAGAATCGAAGAAGAAGAAGAAAGGCTCATATTCAGCTTCCAAAAAATCTCAAGAAGATGGAGATGCTTTTATTGCATCTTTGGCATCCCATGCATATGATTATATGTGGCTGGTAGACATGGGTGCTTCTTTTCACATGACCTCTCATAGAAACTGGTTCTCAAATATGAAGAGTTTGATGGTGGAAAGGTGTACTTGGATGATGATTCTCACCTAAAGATAGTTGGACGTAGAAGGGTCACTATCAGATTTCTTGATGGACGAGTAAAGGGAATCAATGGAGTTATGCACATTTTGGGTTTGGCATGAAACCTATTATCTATAAGTATGCTGAATGATGTAGGTGTGCAAATTGTTTTTTTGAAAGATGGATGCAAGATGATGAGAGGTTCTATGGTGCTCGGTAAAGGTACTAGGAGAGGTACTTTATTTCATCTTGATGCATGCATTGCTCAGTGCAATAGTTCTTCTGTCTCAAAGAAGAGAGCAGATATCACTTCATCCCCACCATCTGATCGAGTAGTAAAGAAGACTGTGGCAATGGGTTCCGATGGTAGTGCAGTAAGTGTACCTAAGGGTGCAAACACTTTAGAAGGCAAGATTCCTACAAAAAAGACAATGTTGTGGCATATGAGATTTGGTCACATTGGTGAGAAGGGTCTTAGGACCTTGGAAACTAAAAATATCATCGAGGGGCTAAATGATTGTAATCTCGAATTTGATTTCTGTGAACACTGTGTTTATGGTAAGCAAAATCGTGTTAAGTTCTACTCCAGTTCTCACAAGTCTTCTGGACTTTTGGATCTTATTCATTATGATGTATTTGGTCCTGTAAAAGTTCCTTCTATCTCCAATTCTGTATATTTTGTATCTTTTATAGATGATTACAGTAGAAGGACTTGGATATATTTCCTAAAAAGTAAGACACAGGTTTTCAGTCGGTTCAAGGAATTTAAGGCTCTTGTGGAGAATCAGATTGGTAAGAGAATCAAGTGTGTGAGAACTGATAATGGTGGTCAGTTTTGTTCCATAGAGTTTGAATAGTTATGTAAAGAACAAGGAATCGAGAGACATAAGACAACTCCTTACACCCTGTAGCAAAATGGAGTTGCAGAGAGAATGAATAGGACACGGATGGAGAAGGCTAGAAGTATGCTTAGTGGAGCTGGTTTAGAACAAAGGTTTTGGGCCGAAGCTATGGCCACTACTTGCTATCTAGTTAACAGATCTCCTACATCATCTCTTGTTTGTAAGACACCCATGGAGGTGTGGTCTGGTAAGAAGCCTTCAATTAGACATCTTCATGTTTTTGGTTGTGAAGCTTATGCACACATTCCAAAGCAGAAAAGATCTAAGTTGGAAAACAAAGTTGTCAAATGTATTTTCATCAGATACAGTGTTGGTGTGAAAGGATACAAGCTTTGGGATAATGTGACTAGTAAGGTGTTGCATAGTAGAAATTTTATTTTCAAAAAGCTAACATCTTCTCCTATTGTGCTACAACCAAATGAAAAAGAAAAGGAAAAAGATGTTGTTCAGTTTCCTCCTACCCCTAAGAAGACTGAATAGAGAGACCATGTTGGGTCTAATAATGAGGAGAGCTCTAGCAGCTTTGATAGTTTGGAAGAAGAGGAAGAACAACCTCAACCTCAGCCCTTGAGGAGATCTACGAGAGAAAGAAAGAAACTAGAAAGGTTTGGTTATTCTATGTTAGATTATAGTTGTGCTTTTGCTTTGATTACTAACACTGATGAGCCTAGATCTATGAAAGAGGCTTTGGGCATGAAAGATGCAGGTTCTTGGATTGAGGCTATGGATGATGAGATGGCTTCATTGGAGAAAAAAAAAACTTGGGACCTTGTACCTTTTCCTAAAGGGAGAAAATTTGTTGGCTATAAATGGGTGTTCAAGAAGAAATTCTATGCAGATGGTAGTGTTGAAAGGTACAAAGCTAGATTGGTTGCAAAGGGGTATTCACAGGTAGAGGGAATAGATTATGGTGAAATATTCTCTCCTGTTGCAAAGTTGACATCCATTAGATTTCTGTTATCTCTTGCTGCATCATATGATTTAGGGATAGAACAGATGGATGTGAAGACAACTTTCCTTCATGGTGATTTGGAGGAAGACATTTATATGTCACAGCTTGAGCACTACACTGTTAAAGCTAAAGAATCCTCACTTTGTAGATTAAGGAAATCTCTATATGGGTTGAAGCAATCTCCTAGGATGTGGTACCTTAAGTTTGATTCTTTATGTTGTCAATTAGATTTGTAAGATCAAAATCAGATCATTGTGTTTATTTTAGAGTTGAAAATAATTGCCTTCTTATTGTTGCATTATATGTTGATGATATGTTGCTGTTTGGGAAGGGTAAGGGTATGATTTCTGATTTTAAATCTTAGTTGTTGGCATAGTTTGAGATGAAATATCTTGGGGTAGAAAGGTACATCTTGGGTATGGAAATCAGTAGAGACAAGTCTAACAGAAAAATTTGGTTGAGTCAAAGTAAGTATGTGAAGTCTGTGTTGGACAGGTTTGGCATGGAAGATTGTAGACCACTATGTGTTCCTATTTCAGTGGGAACAAAGTTATCTGTAGATGATTGTCCAAAATTTCATAATGAGGTGGAGGACATGAGTAGAGTACCTTATTCTAGTGTAGTTGGTAGTCTTATGTATGCTATGGTTTGTACTAGACCAGACATTGCCCAAGTAGTGGGAGTCCTGAGTCATTTTATTGCTAAACCTGGACCGGTACATTGGGATGCAGTTAAGCGAGTATTCAGATATTTGAGGGGTACATCAGATTACTCCATATGTTACCATGGTAACTCTTTTGGATCACTGCATTCAGTTTGTATTCATGGGTTTGTGGATTTAGATTGGGCAGGTGATATTAACAATAGGAGATCCACCAGTGCTTATTTGTTCACTATGGTTGCTTTATCCACTATAGAAGATGAGTACATGGCTACTACTCATGCTTGTAAGGAATCCATTTGGCTTAGGAGATTATGTTCTGATGTTGGTGTTGATGTAGAATAGATTACTATTTGGTGTGATAGTCAGAGGTGTGATAGTCAGAGCGCTATTTTCCTTGTGAAGAATCCAACTTTCCATGCCAGAACAAAGCACATTGATGTGCAGTTTCACTTTGTGAGAGATATGGTGGAAGATGGAAAGGTAAATTTGGAGAAGGTAGATA
>MU226013.1:3108194-3119397 GCA_018584345.1 Thuja plicata | reverse complement strand
TTTACCGACGCTGATTGGGCTGGAAATCTTGATGACCGAAAGAGCACAACTGGAGGAGCATTCTTTATGGGTGACAAACTTGTCACATGGATTAGCAAGAAGCAAGGATGCATCTCTCAGTCTACTGCAAAAGAAGAATATGTTGCTGCTGCTACGAATTGCTCAAATATTACATGGATCAAACAGTTGCTGGAAGGTATGAATATGAAGATCAAAGAACTAGTAATTATCTATTGTGATAACACCAGTGTAATAAATATTTCCAAGAATCCAGTCATGCATGCAAAGACTAAACACATTACCATCAAGTATCATTATTTGAGAGAACAGGTTCAAGAAAAAGAGGTGATACTTGAATATGTGCAATAAAAAAAACAATTGGCTGATATCTTCACCAAGCCACTGCCCAAGGATACATTTGAGTACCTGAGAAAAAGACTAGGGGTCAAACCCATGTCTAACAGTTAGTAAAAGGACCGAAGGCTGAATCAACCATATATTATCAAAATATCATTAATGATTGATGCAAGCAGAAGCTGAACTTCAAAGCTCCATCTATATACAGAAAGATATATATCAGAACCGAGCACCAGAGCAAACTATTATATTGATGACGGATAAGGGAAATTCAAGGAATATATTATGGCTAGAAGAAATTGTTTGACAAAATGTTAGATATTTGTGAAAATATTTGTTTGGCATTGTTGTCAAAGGGAGAGAATGTATCCATATTATCATCAGAAACTATTCATTATTAGATTACTCCAAATACAGAGAGATCATATCCATAGGGAGAGAATTTGTATCAAAGCTCCAAACAAAAGACAGAGACATCAAACAAGAAGAATAATCAAGAGAGAGAAATTGACACAGAACAAGGACACAACACATCAGAAGAAGAAACATAAAAGCTGCAAGAATCAAATCTAAGCTTACACAAATCTTACCGGTGGTCAGACATTTTTATCAGTTATCAAAAAAAAATGTTTGGTAATTTGATGAATCTCAACAATTGTATTTCATGTTGTATTAGAAATAGTATAGTGTGATAATATAGTATGTAATCAATGCCAAAGGGAGAGATTGATGACATGTAACTGATTGAATGTTTGATAATGTTGAGTTGAAGATGATGAAAGACATTAAATTAGTTAATGGTTTGTACTATCATTGATGTCAACTTGATATCATCTATATGGTCATATACATAATGCCAAATACTTTAGAGAATAAATGGAATAGAGGTTATGCTTTCAACAATACATAAAAGTCAAGTATTCAGTAAGTGACAGACCACACCAGCGTAGTGCACACCATCGGTAAAGACAGAGATAAAGTCACAGTGATGCCCGATGAGCAAAAGACAATGTTTCCCGATGAAGCAGAATCACAGGATGCCCAACGAGCTAAAAATAGTACTGCCCGATGAACAAGATCCAATGATGCCTGACGGATGGAGATCCCGAAGCTAATTGAAGTTGCACCGATGAAACTGGCAGTTGTCACTAGCGATGAACTGTAGAATTGACCGATAGAACAGAGAGATCAGAAATGACAAAATATCTAGCTGGCAGAGCTTAAGGATAGACTTAACTAGTTTTTTTATTTGTTTTATTCGACCATAGTTAAGTAAGTGATTTAAAGATGATTTACACAGTTGGAAAGAAGATAACTATGAGATAAATCAGGAGTTAAAGTTGTAAATCAATTTGGCTGGATTGTTTTTCACGCCAAGAATCAAGAATCAAGAACCAAGAGTTAAAGAATATCATGTCTATATAAGAGACAAGCATAATTCATTTTTTCAAGAAATCAGATACACGGGGGAGTGAATTGAAAGAAGATGCTGAAGAGAAACTGATGAAGGTTAAACTTCATGTAGTTCTGATCAATCAAGCTAAGGAAGAGCTAAAGAATTCTACAGACATTGACACACAATGAAGCACAGCATGACAGAGTAGAAAGTGTGAAGTACAAATGAACTAAATTGATACATTGATCAAAGATGTATTGTACGTAAATAGATCTGAATATCTGTAATTCAAATTTGCATTAGAAACAGGTCATTATATTTCAGTTTAACCATTGAAGCATTAAGTCTCTTAACAGAGTAGGACTTAATAGTCTTCTATAATTAAGGTATATCCTAACAGATTACCAAAAAGGTTGATTCATGATAGTAGCATCGGTCTTACCTAAAGCCTATTGACAGTCTAAGAAGGAGGTTGATTCAAGAATGGTAGTAAGATTAGCATAAAGCCTATTGACAGTCTAGAGGTTGATTCAAGGATGGTAGCATAGATGCCAGATACTTAGTGACAATCTATGTATAAAAATCCTCTAACAAGGTGGCACTTAATAGTGTGTTTGTAACCTTTAACAGGGTTGGCTCCTAACAGGGCTCACTTCAGAAGAGTGAAAATTTGGGGTACCGGTCCCAGTGGTTTATCCATTAACAAGGTTTCCATGTTAAAATCCATGTGTTATTTGTGTATGGTTTACTACTTTATTGTTTTACATTTCACATATGCATTTATGGATTGATTGGTATACTCAACATATTTACTGATAATCGGTAAATAATTTTTACTGCTTATTGGTTATCAAGGAGAAGAAGGACAGACAAGGTAAACTGACTGACAGTTATTTATTTCAAGTATTTCAAAGGCATACATCTTGTAGGGACTTAATAATCTGAGGTGTATTAATTGGTGGATTGAAGTTAAAAGGATAAATTTTTGAGGCCACTAATTCACCCCTGCTCCTCTTAGTTATTAGTAACACTTATATCTAAATAAGGAGAGGTAGGTTTCTTATATACCTCTCACAAATATTTTGGATTTCTATACTCGAAGAAGGCTGACCGGACTTTAGTTTTCTCTCTTAACCATTGAGACACATCCCAAATTTAATTTTTTGAGAAAACCTTGGGAAAAACATTGATTGGGTCAACTTACTCCCAGGAATAGGCCCCATAAATTATTCTTTTTTTAATCTTGTTTCAAAGGTTAAAACCTCATAATTATTTTCCCTTGAAGTGGTTTCTTAAAAGTTTTAGAAACTATAGTGAGAGAGTTGCTTAGATGGTAACATGTGTGTTAGAAAATTGAATGGATTGGAGAAATTTAAAAAAAAGTTCACTGTAATGGCTCATGTAAACACCTTTCTCTCTCAAAGATAATTTTATCTTCTCATTTCTATACTCTCAAAGTTATCCAAGCTATTTGTAATAAATATTTTTTTAAATTTCTTCAAATGATTGTGCTTTAAATTTTCCTATGCTACACTTGATAGTTCAAGGGCGATCCCACAATAGTGCGTCCCACTTTTTGGCCAACTTTGACACAAAGATCAACATTTAGAGAAAAAACTTCATTTTCAAACAACTATTGCCGCAAAACTATAAGAAATTTGAAGATGGTATAAAATAGGGTCTTTTAGCATTTTATTTCTAGTTTCTAAATATATTTTAAAAAAAAAATTAAAATTCATTTTTCCTTCTCCTTCAAAAAGTGGTTTGTGTGAAAAAAACTTTGATTTTAATGTGTATTTCACTTGGATCAGCATAACTTTTTTTTAAAATATGATAACGATGTACTTCTCTCAAATTTATATTTTGTAACTTCAATATCTAGAGGATGTAATTGGTTTCATTCATTTTGGGTCAATATTTTATAGTTTATTAGTTTTAAAGTGACACTAACTGTAATTTAGACATAAGGTCACTTTGATCACTGTAACTTGAAATGTATATATCGAAATTCTAATTTTTTTTATATAGAAAGGTAACACAAATACGCTTTTCCTACATATTTTTCATAATTTTGTTTTTGTAATTTACTATTTTTCCCAAAGCCTTGAAGAGACAGGTTGTTGAATCGCCAGACAACCTATGTTTAGTTAAAGTAATATTTGAAAGTGATAACGAACTCAATATGTATTAAAATTATATTCATTACAAAGCTTTTTCCAAATCGCATCATTTGGCATCATGTATTTGAGAAAAAACATTTGATTTGGTCCATGTCCCAGGCCTTAAAAGACCAATTTTTAGGACTTGTTTTTTTTCAAACAAGAAATTTTCATTTTAGGGGTCTTTGAGCGAAGACACCCTTCGCTCAAAGGGGTCTAAGGGGCTTCGCATGAAGAACTTTCAGTCGAAGCCACTTGAGTGAAAAATCTAGTGAAAACCATCTAGCCAGATTTTTATCTTGCCTACTTCGCGCGAAGTAGGTCCGCCATGTTGTAATTATTTTTTGAAAAATTTAGAATGGTATAAATCTAAAGTTATTTGTTTTCAATTTTTAACCAAATTGCAGCAAGTAATTCACTATTTCTATTATTGTTCAATTTTTACAAATGCATTTTTGGAATAAAGATTGTTATTTCTATATTTTTCTAAGGCATAATTTTGAAGAGCAGAAATTTTATATCAAAGTAATTTTTTGAAGAAAAAATATATTTGGAAGACATTTTTGAAGAGAATAAATGGGTAAAAAGAAGGGAAGAGAACGTAAATCTGCTAGAAAAAGATGACCCGGTGTTGAACAAAGAAATCGTGAAGTTGCATTGGCATATTATCATAAATCTAAAGAAGCTGCATTGGCACATTGAAGAAGGGTCAGGATCACTCCCTACGGAAGCTCAGACAATTGATGTTGGAGAAGGTTCAGGATCACATGCTCCTACTACTATGGATGAACATATACATTTAGTTCAAATCGTGAAGAGAAATATTAATTATAGAAACTCAGATCATTTACTTACAATGGATGTGGAAAATTTGAGATCACTTGCTAATGTTCAACCCTTAAGTCTTGCTAAGAAGAGGTCAATGAATATGATAGAAAAAGAAATATTGGCTAAATTTGATAATTTAGAAACACTTGAACAAGCTCAATTGCTTTCAGTTGTACTTATAAACAAAAAGTTGGAAGGGGCATTAAAATTATTGGGTATAGATGCAACATCAAAAATAGAAAATTTGTTGACATGCAAACTGATATGATTGGAAATATTAGGAAATGTTTGAACTAGGTAGGGAAGTGATCATGAACTAAAGATAATACCATTACAAGAAAAGTTATGTTGATATCGATTGTAGGTAACACTATGCTCTGAAAAAGACAAATATCTTCAATTTCATCTAAGATTGGTTTTAGTAGGAAAACAATATCATGATATGTTTATAGGAGAATGCTTTTGGATGGTAACACCTTGGAAGGAAGTTGGGCAATCATGTTTAGAGCTCCTTGTTCTGATAGGATTGATGGAGGAATCAAGAATTTGGTCACATTATTTTGGAATGATAATACACGTCATTCATCAAACAGTAGAGATGTTATCAGACATAGAATTTCAGTTAATCAATACGAATATCATATGAAACATTGGTTAGACATAAAAAAACATGAAATATATGTGTCATTTTGTAGTTCAAATCCTAATATAAATATTTGGCAAACAATGCTTGGAAAATTGAAGCCATATTATATCCAGACAAACAAAGTGTTTGAAACTTGTTGTTGTCATTATCATATTGAATTTGATCTTCACTATTAGGTTTTTCAAAAATTTGTAGAAGACACTTATGGTTTTGAAAATGCTCCTGCTAGTTGAAGAAGTGAGTTCATCTCATCCATTTTATGTGAGAAAAGAGATGATGCAACTAGACAAATAAATTGCATAAAAGGAATATGTCAAACATGTGCTGATTTGACTCTTTTTCCTTTGAAAAATGAAAACATTGATGTAACAAAGATGGTAAATTGCAAGAGTTACAAATATGTGTAAGATCTAAAATTTGGAAGGGTTTTTGATGCCCTAGATCTCCTAAATAAGATTTGTACAATGAAGGGAAATCCTCTGTCCAAATTAGGATATTATGTTTAATTATATTGATCAAAAGGATGGAAAAGAGCATGTAAAGACTGATGTGATAAGATGCATACCTCATGACATAGTAGATCTAGAAAAACTCATTTTTTGAGTTCTGTAGACTGTTTCTGGAGATGCTGACAGTTGATACCAAACTGGAACACAGAGATGGACAAAACCCAGAAATATTTTTCCGTTATGATGTCATCTGATGAAAAAGGTCGACCCTATACCACTTTTGCCAACTTGATCTGCTCAACTCCAAAAGTGTCCCTATTCACACAGTCTGAAAGAAATCTGAAAAGGGTATCCAGATCTAGCCTCGAATCCTCTATCCTGCACCTGCAAATATATGAAAAGGGGGTTTTGGGATGGCTATATAGGGTTTTGCCTTAGTCAAACCCCCATTTTGGTGGTTTCCACCTCCACGAATAGCCAAATATATAGAATGTATATTGTGTGTGTTGCTCTTTGGAAAGAGTCTTTTGAACATGCAATATCAAGATCTAATCTTCTAGATTAACAATCCTAACATAACATGGAAATGAGAAAGAAATGCATAGATTTGAATATGATAAAGAAAGCATACCAAGCCCCCAAGGCTAAATTATTCCTATCAACTCACAATCCATAATTTCTACCCCATGATAATGTCCTTTGAATGCTTGAATGTTGAAGATGGTAGATCTAAAGAGAAAGCCTTCTTGCTTCAATGAAGATCTACAATAACTTGTCTTTGAAGAATGCTTTGATTGAAGATGATGATATGTCCTCCTAGCTTGTCCTTCTATATCATCCTCTTACTTTCTTTCCTCATCATTCGATCATGTAATATCCCGATTTCATTTCATGCCCAAATGAAGGCAAAAGAGAATGTTTATATAGAGATTTCAATATAGGTCTCCTAGGGAAATGCAATGGATCCAAATTCAAATTTCACCTTGAATCATGGTCCAATAATAATCACCAACCAAGGAGGGAACATAATAAATTTAATATTAGAGAAAACACTTTCACATCTGAACCCGGGGACCTGTTTCAAGTTTCAGACCCCGATAAGCTCCGCATCTGGAAACGGGAACCAACACCTGTCAGGGGATAGGGTCAACCTCAGCCCTATCCTAGGATAGGGTTGACCTTGGACCTAAGCTAGTATAGGGTTGACCTTGTCCTTTTCCTAGGATAGGGTCGACCTCGGCCCTGTCCTGAGTTTTCAGGCAGGTCAGCAAGATGTGTCAGAAAGGCTCCCAGGTCAATCAGGGACCTAGGAAGGTGGGGGATTGAGTAAGAATGTTAAGAAGGCCTAAAAGGCCTAGAGAGAGAGTAAGATGAGGCCTAAGAGGACCAATACATAGGTTCTACCTAGAAAGAAGGGCCATGGAGAGGAAAATCCTAGGAGGATCCATAAGATCCTACCCCTAATTTCATCTAAACATGTAAAAATGCAAATCTATTATGCAAACATACTAAACGAGGGTGATAAACTCATCCAAATGGAAGTGATTTCATTTTAAGATAATACATTTATCCCCCACTTTAAATTAGATTTGATACTACGTGAATATGCAAGCTAAAGTAAGAAAACATCATAGAGTATAAAAAGGATATAGCCAAGTCCTCAATGTGAAGATCCTTCAAGAAACCATTAGTATCCACAACCTGAAGCACACGAGGTTAATGAAAATCCAAATAACACCTAGATCTTACTATGATGATCTTCAGAAGTATATAGAGCCCCTTATGCCCCCCCTAATTCGGCTTACTAATTCAT
Organism: Thuja plicata; assembly: GCA_018584345.1. Lineage (NCBI taxonomy): Eukaryota > Viridiplantae > Streptophyta > Pinopsida > Cupressales > Cupressaceae > Thuja > Thuja plicata. The sequence goes on along the minus strand of MU226013.1, from coordinate 3,111,749 downwards.
GGAAGGTGAAACAGGGTGATAAGGTGAGTTCTATATACTGAATATGCAAGATGTTGAAAAGTCCTTTCCTAAACTAGTTACAATTTTCCTAAACCTTCCCAAAATAATTCAAGAGGTTAGGTTTCTGAATCACAATTCCAACACTTCTAACGACACTAAAAATGGAGCTACCGAACTCAAGTTATGATGAAAAGAGTGAATGTCTATCTAAATGCATATAGAAGGAAAATTTGAGTTTAACCTAAATAATTCAAGATGAAACCCTAGAAAAACCCTAATTTATAGCCTATAAATAGGAGAAAGAGATACTTACCTCCTCATTCTTACCATTTACAAAGTTGGAGCAAGGAGATAGGATGCCAAAGAGAGAGGAGTTTCAAGCGAGCCGTATGGAGGTCCTGCGAGAGTTCCTAGCCGGAAGACAGCCTTTGCCCGAGGTAAGTACCTATTTTTAGTATTTTTGATTGAAATTTTAATGTTTTTATAGGGAAGGTCGACCCTGACCCAAGAAGGTCAACCCTAACCCAGTATGGTCGACCCTGGCCCTTTAAGGTCAACCCTGTCTGGGAAGGTTATGTCCTTGTTGGGGAGTAGGTCGACCCTGACCCATAATCAACCCTATCCTAATAAGGTTGACCCTGTCTAGGTCAGGTAGATTTTGAAGTTAGCTAATTCAAAAGGTCTAATATGGTTCATGTTTGTGCTCACAGGATCCGGTCCATCTACAAGAGCATCCCTTCGGAGGGCTACTCTTATATGTCAGAAGGAGTGTCTCCGAGCTACAGCCAGAGGAGATTCAATTATTGAGAGATGTGGGACCATATTGGGTGGCATATCTACCATAGATAAGGCTTCATCGGTTAATGATATTGACCATGATAGAGAGATGGGACAAGGATACATGCTCATTTCATCTTCCATCAGGTGAGCTCACCATCACCTTAGAGGATGTGTATAGGATCCTGCGGCTTCCAGTCTGAGGTGAGCCTGCCAGACTGAGAGGACCATGAGATTCATCTAAGGTTTTTTTAGATATGGAGTACTATTTGGGATGGGAAGCATAGATGAGGACCCAATCAGATCAGATATCATTGGAAGCCATACTAGCAGGTCTGACACCCTTGGTACGGAGGGTGATGCTTTGTATTGTTTCCTTGGTTGTAGTGCTCAGCACAAAGGGTACAATTTTTCCAAAACCATTCAAACATCTCATATGTAGGATGGAGAGTGACAAAGTCATTGTCTCATGGGGCCGTAGAATGTTGGCTCATCTTTATCATGAGTTGAGTGAGTTGGTGAGATTTCAGCGGAAGAGTCTTACAGTGTGCATGTTACTATAGGTGTGGATGTTTGAGCACTATGCATGCACATGACCACAGGGTACTCCTATAATGATAGATGTGAGAAAACCAAGAGCCTATTCCTATCCACTGGCTGGTGTCTGGCAGCATGAAGATATCCTCTATTGGAGGGTATGCTTTGACCATATACCAGGGACTGATGTGATTTGGAGACCATATTGTCAGATGATGGAGTGGCCTACAATAGTTGAGACACTCATAGTAGCACAGGCTACTAGAGGGCCCTACCCATCATGTTGTGATGCCTTATTATTATGATAGGGTGATGAGGCACTTTGGTTTGATACAAGGAGTCCCTCATGCAGTACCCCAGTATGCATACCTAGTGAGATACTATCAGAGACCCGGTGCTATATGTTGACCAACAATAGTTGATATCATGGATAGTGATACAAATGAGATAGAGGATATAGAGGTATCCCCCAAGCTATCCTATGCTAGTGTTAGTAGAGAGTATATCAGATACTGGAGTTTACAAGGGACCCATCCTATCTTTCCTGATGACTACACCATAGGTGATCAAGGTCTGGAGAGGAACCATCGAGGAGAGGACATACAAGTAGGAGAGGAGGAGGATCTAAGAGATGAGGAGGAGCCTCCCCTTGAGGGAGATCCCATGGAGGAGGAGAGAGTAGAGGAGAGAGCAGAGGAGAGAGCATAAGAGATGCCCCTAGACCATAGTACCGGGACCAGTGTTCAGGCAGTCCATGTTACTCCCTTGAGTTCACAACTACCTCCTCGAGCACATACATAAACACCACCACCGAGGCCTAGACCGAGGGAACGAGGAGAGAGAATTCATTCCATGCCCCACCATCCAGATCCTTTAGTGATGCCTAGGCAGGAGATCCAGGTATGACATAGTTGATTAGAAGGTTTTTGAATAAAGATTTGGATTAGAATAGAGATTTAAAGAAGTTTTATATTTGAATTTTGCAGGAAGCATAGCGGAGTGGAGGAGCTTTGTATCTGAGGTTCTAAAGGATACATGCCTATCCTACTGACTCCCAGTTGGCGAGAGAGATTCCCTTGTAGGACGAAGGGATCCTGGAAGACATGCAGATATCTTCCTATGTGTTCAGTGAGAGTTGAGGATGTGCAAGGAAAGAGAAGAGAAAGTGATGGCTGACCTAGAGAGAGCCCGAGAGCAGATCTAGGAGATGAGCATGTCGAGGAGTCGCTCATGGACTATCATTCTAAGATCCTCAGCCTCACATCATAGATCCAAGAGAGCTGGGAGCCACCGACCTTCAGAGCATAGGGAGAGAGACTGATAGATATGGCACTTGTGCTACATACGTACCAAACTCTAAAATTTTTATAAAGAAAACTTTGTTTTGAGAGCAATTAGTTCTATGATTGATTAGTTTTACTTTCATTCATGCATAAAAATTAATAAAGGAAAGAAGGAAGAAATGTATGAATGCATTCTAATTTACATAACTTATAAAATAATTATTTTATAAGGAACACATACATACATAAAGAAAGAAAAGATAAATTAGGGATGATATTGTTTGAGATGCATAATATTAATAGGTTCCTTGAGAGGAACACCATTCATATCAGCAATTTTATAAGCATCCAATGTGAAATCCTATATTACAACAAAGGGTCCAAGCCAATTTGGACTAAATTTTCCTTTTTCACCTGGTAAAGCATTCACATTTCTTTGGTTCTCTTATAGGACTAAATCACCAACCGAAAACTTCCATTCAATCACCTTATGATTATATTGTTTTTGGAGTGATTTATGATAAGCTTTAATGTGTTCCAAAGCATTTATGCATTGTTCATCTAACATTTATAATTCTTGTAATCATTGTTGCCGGAAAGTATCCTTGCCAATGATCCCATGAAATGAAACACATAAAGAAGGTATTTCAAATTCTAAAGGCATGATGACATCAGTTCCATAAACAGGATTGTAAGGTGAGGTGCCAGTGGTTGTACGGACACTAGTCTGATAAGTCCACAAGGCATAGGTAAGTTGTGTATGCCAATCTTTCGCATGTTTGTTAACTATTTTCTTTAATATTTGTTCAATAACTTTATTTGATGCTCCAACTTGACCATTAGATTGAGGATAATAAGGAGTAGAAAATCTATGTTGTATATGATATTTCTCCATGAATTTCATGACTTCTTTATTCTTAAAAGATGTACCATTATCCGAAACTATCATTGAAGGAAT
>MU226013.1:3053862-3081368 GCA_018584345.1 Thuja plicata | reverse complement strand
TATATATATATATATAAAGTTTTAAAACATATACATGTAAGTAATTTAGAGAGAGAGAGACAGAGAGAGAGAGAGATTCCTAATAAATTTACTAAGTTTAAAAATAATTTAAAAAAAAATATTTTTAATTTCTAACATTTTGTACTATGGTTTTCTATCATTTTCTAACATGTACTAAGTTAAATTTTTTTATAACATTTGCTAACATTCTAATTATGGTTTTCTAATTATAACTAAGTTATAATTTTCTAATATTTTCTAATGTTGACTAAGTTACAAATTTCTAGTATTTTCTAATGTATACTAAAATTTACAATTTGCTAATTTTACTAAGTTACAATTTTATAATATTTCTAATGTTTACTAAGTTTTAATTTTATAATAGTTTCTAATATTCTCTAATGTATACTAAACTTTACAATTTTCTAATATATACTAAGTTATGTAATTTTCTAATATTTTCTAATGTATACTAAGTTACAATTTGCTAATATTTTCTTATGTATACTAAGTTACAAATTTCTAACATTTGTAAACATAAATATGCTATGATGTTTTAATGTTTTCTAATATTTTCTAACATTTTACTATGATTTTCTAACATGCTACTATAATTTTCTAACATATTCTAAAATTCAACTATCATTTTCTAATATTTCTACAAACTAAATATTATTTAAAACAAATAATTAACTAAAATAAATATAAAACATACAATTTACAATAAAAAATGAGAAAAATGTGTGTGCTTGATACTAGTAACAATCACAAGAGGTTGAAGAAGCTCGGGAGCTGTTGACATCGTACAGGTCGTCATTGATTCACTATAAGCCCCGGGTCCAAAAAATCTTGAAAAGTGAATAGTAAACATTAAAAGGGTAGTTGGAAATTTATACAAATTCCAGAAAAAAATGGCTTCGCGCGAACTATGGCTTTGTGCGAAGTACCCTACGTGGGGTGTTTCGAGCGAAGTCTTGGCCTCACATGAAGTCCCCCATGTAGGGTACTTCGCACGAAGCCTATCGGTCACTTCGCGTGAAGTGATGGCTTCGCGCGAAGCCACCAATTTTTTTTTTTTAGAAAGTCTGAAATCCTTCATCCTAAAAAGTGGGACACACTATTGTGATTTCACCCAGAACCTTCAAATTTTTGAAGGGATGTTCAAACAATCATGCTTGAACTTTGAGGGCTATCTTACTTAAGTTTGATGAGGCCTCCAAAGACTTAATTAAGATATTAAATGGATAATGTGTAACATAGGCATTGGGTTGGCTAATAACACCAAAGAATGAAGGATTCTATCATCTCAATGTAGATTATTGATCTAAGATGATGTTTTGCATAAGAAGAATTTTTGGCTTTAATTATTTATTTGTTTCTAGTTTTCCCTTGTGAATATTAATATATATATGAAGAATACATGTATTGTGAAGTATTATTTTTAGAGATAGTAATAGACTTGGCGTAAGAGCTTAGTATAGATGGTTTCCATGAGAGTTCATGAGATTGTGATTGAGAATCATATCCTCACAAAGCTCAAGACACAACTTAGGGGATGGTTTTCCAATAATTTGTTGTGAATGATACAAAAGTTTTTTTAGTGGATAATTCAAGAATTCAACTCAAAGATACACCTTAACGAGGGTTTGAGGCAACTTAGGGGAGTTCCACTTGATTCAGTATTTGGTTCTTCAAGAAAATATTTTCTCAAATATAATTATTTATTTTATGAATTCAAGTTTCTCTCTCTCATCTTCTTCCATATTTCTCTCACATGATTATCATTGGGTCGACCTACTCCCAGGAATAGGCCCCAAAAATTATTATCATTGCTAATGTTCAGTTAATGAGGTGGGCATGCTTCATCAATGAGGAACACATCTTCTAGGGTTAATATAGCAACCTCAAATTTAATGTTCATTTATTTCTATTCAGTTTTAGGATGACTTTCTTGAGATATTTGATATCAAATTATAATACATAATCTTGTATTTCTTAGGAAAGCATAAAATGTAATTGATAGGTTAACATAATTGTAGGGATGATATCTCCCTCCTTTTGTCTCCCTCCCTATTTGGCACTCTGAATTTGGTTGCTCATAAATGCACTAAACTTTTCTGATGTATTTTCTACTGAATTGGTTCTTTAATAACAAAGAGAGCCCCACTTAGAATTCTCAATTGCTGACAAATTGGAAATTCTGTCCTATTTCATTATTAAGTGCTCGCAATGGAAGAATAAAGCTTACGTATAAAACCAAGTGCTTGCACTTGTTCAATGGATTCAAAAAGTATCTAGTTTTTTCTATTGCTGATCTTTGCAACAACTTAATATTGTTGCCAATCTTGTTAGGAAAGTATATTGAATTGACATGATCACTCTTCTCGACTTCGTATTGAATATAAACTACCTAGATACTTGATTATGTTATGTTTCTTAGGCTACTCTTATTTATTTATGTGGTTTTTAAAGGGTTTAAAAGATTAAAAAATGGTAGTAGGTTTTACTAATATGTTCTCTTTTTATTGTTTCCATCATGAACTACATATTCATGCAGACTATTCTTTTCAATAGTTTTAATATCATGTGGATGTATGTCAGCACATATTGGGTTCTTTTCCATGTACATTTTTGACCATAAATATTTCATATATTTAACTATTAATTAGGAAAAAAAAGAGATAAAGCATAACTATGAAGGTTTACAATAGAATAAGGTGGGTTGGTGGGTTGGTGTTGTTAGTACTCATTTTTGTGAGTACTCTTTTAAGGTTTTTGAAGAGCTTCAACCTTCTTTTCATGGTGGAAATCTTCAAATTGTAGGGGGTTTTTCTCTTTATCTCGTGTGAGATCGTTGCCGAGGGACGAGGAAGTCATGTTTTGTTTCTCTTGGATGGTCTCTATGCTAAAAAAAGGGTTGGAAATAGTCAGAGTGTCCATGGCACCTTTGCTAGTGTAGTTTTTTGTTTGAGGCACCGTAGGTACTTTATCCCACATTGGTTGTGTGGTGAAAGAAACTATTATTTTTATATCCAAACCCATAGTGGTTAAGTGTTTAAAGGCACATGGATTTTTGGCCAAGTGGTTAGTGATCAAGAAATTTGATGGTAGTTAGTGGTGGCCACCTGGCAGATAGGGACACAATTTTTTGGGTCCGTATAGAGATGATGTTGTATAAGGTTTCACGTGGTGACAGGTGCTAGCGAGGCACAATTTTGTTATCCAAGCCACGACAGGTCTTGTAAAATCATGACATTGAAACTGGATGACATGTGGCAGAATAACAAGTGGTGGGGCCAAGTAGGATGGTGAGATTTTAGATGTCCCAACAAATCAGAGGGTGACACGTGGAAGATGGTTCATGGGCTAAAGGATAAATGTCTCTGATATCTCCCCACATTCCTTAGTGTTTTTGTAGAGGGGGAGAATGGTGTAGGAGCACCCATAGGTTTTCTTGGAAATCTATTTCTTTCTAGTAGTGTTTGTTCTCTAGGGAAATTTTTGTTGTGTCTTGGTGAAGGTCATGTTGACCAAAAAAAAGGTCGGATAAGTTGTGGTCATTTGGAGTATTAGGACCTTTTAGGAAGTGCAATTAGGGTTAAGAGATTGTAAAGCCTTCTAATTGGGACATGTGTCATAATGATTTCATCATGAGGTCAATAAGGTCTAGAAAAGTTTGGAATCATTTTTCAACCCTTAATTAGGTATTTGGTAAAGTTTAGTGAAGAATTGAAACATATTTGTGTAGTTTGCAAGAAATGGGGAAAAGTTGCAAAAGTTGCATTTTACAACTTTGCAATTTTGCAATGTTGCTCTGACAACATTTGCAAGTTTGGAAAAATCATCCAAGAGATTCCCTAATGAGTTGATAACCACTTTGCCACCCTGTTTAAGCAAAAATTTTACCTGGTAGCAAGGTTGGATTCCTACTATACGGACTGCATTTTTTAAATCAAGAAAGCATATGCAACTATGTGTGTAATTCTTTGGTTTTTGCATTCCAGTGATACTCTAATGGATTAGTTTTTATACTATGAATTTTTCATGATGTAGGGTAGTTATTTTATTAATTTTTTGTGGCATTATATATACATTTTGTTTAATTTGAATCATTTCTTCTAAATAGTTTGTAATCTTCATTGTCACTAGTCTGAACCAAGCAATTTGTAAGGAATAGAGTGCTATCTCTTTTTACCACCATGAAAATTGTATGGCCCTTTGGGAATAGTGACTAGAATCCATGTGTGTACATATGATAGGAGTTGGGGCCCTTGAAATCAAAGGAGATATTTTTGGAGACTTTCCCTAGGTGAGCCAGGCTAGGAAAGACCATAGTGTAGAGCAATTAATTTGCAGAGGTGATCACTTAGAGAAAGATTTACTTTTGGGGAAGGAAGATATGAGTCTTACCAAGGTTTTTTGTAGAGGAAGAGACTCTACCAATCCATTTTATTAGTGAAAACTTGCTAAATTTGCAGAGGGGCCAGAAAGAGCATAAAAAGCCTTAATTTCACTCATTTCTAGGTAGGGAATTGTATGGCCAATTGTGACCCCAAGACCCCAAAAATACTTGAGGGGTCAGAATATGAACTAGGAATCCTAAGAAAATATTTGGGTTTCTTTGGAAGGATTTAGGGAAAATCCCTAATTTCTTGGAGAAGGAGACCTAATAGGGCTAGTAGCATTTTAGGCCTAGTTGTGAAGTTTGATGAACGTGACTTGTAAATGGAATTAGGTGGACTCCTAATAACCCTAGTAGGATGGATTGAATATTTTAGAGGAACCATTGCACCTCTATAAAACCATTTCAATAAATTGGAGGTTTGAAGCCTTTAAGGTGGTTTAAGGACTAATGGCTAGTGTTGCAAGATTGTACCAAGTATTGACTTGATAGAAGGGACTTTGATGATAGTTGTGTTGGAAAAAGAGCTAGGGGATCATAAGAAGGTGAAGATCCTATAGGTTGCAAGTGGTGGAGAGAAGAAACCCTAGAATTCTTTCAAGAAAGACTAAGAGCATGAATTAGTAAGTGATTCGTCCAACCTCCCTATCAGCTTATTTTTAGATTTATGAGGTAGTATTAAATCAAGGGAGTCTCTAAGCTATTTAAGAGATTCTAAGTCTTGATCTACTAAGCCCCATTTCATTTGGAACCTAGTGAAGCATTTGGAATCCAGTCTATATAAAATGAAAGGAAAAGGCTGAATTAATTATTGGGTCATTATGGATTCCTAAGGGGTTGAGGGGGTTTTGTGCTCTATCTTGAACATGTATTCTTCTCTGCCTCTCTACCAGGAACTTGAAATTGGATGCAATTTCTTCCTCTCTTTCAAGAACTAAGTTAGCCCTGATATAATATTTATGATTTATTCTCAGGGGCCAGTCTACTGCTATATTCAAATCACTAATGATATCCTCCTAGGTTTCTTGAAAACCTAAATTTGGCTATAGAACAGGGAAGACATTTTCATGGGATAAAAATATTGTTTCCATAAATAGGCAACTTATATTTGTTCAAAAAGAGGATTTTTCCTTTCCCAAGTAGAGTCACCAAAAATTTGTTAGTTAAAAGATTTATCCCCAACCTTAGTTAAATGTGATTAATTCAGGTGACTCTTTATAACCCAATTGGGAAGAAATCAATTAAAAACAATTCAGATTTGTCTTGGTGATCATATCCCTCTACATATAGGTAACTCCCTCTATATAATAATATTTAATTCACTCTTCAATAAAAAAATCATGAAAATCACATAAATAATACTTTTAACCCTAAAGTATCAAAGGTTTAATCATTCATACATAACCATGACATGAATCTCATAAATACCACTTAAAGTGAAAGCGTAGAGAGAAAGCCAACATATTGGTCCACATGATGCACACATAATGTTCTATTGAAATATAACTTGAACTACTTCCACAATTCAAAGAAATACATAATTATATCACAATAAAAAATGAACCCCAACTGAAGTCACATTCATGTACTCAAAATGAACACATTCAAAGTTGTGATATATATTCAAAGTTAATCACTAGATAAAAAACATATTGTCAAGTGTAAAATTCTTCAAGCATACGTATAACTATGAAAAAAACTTACTAATTAACTTCAAAAAAAAATTTGGCCAACCCTTATTGAGTCATAATAAGCCACATAAATAGCCTGATAGTATAACTATTTTTAAGATAAGTTTTAAAACTAACTCCATGGAGGAGTGAAAAAGTAAAATCTAGAGTTCAACATCAATAATTAAATGCAAAGAGAGGAAATAACCATATATGGTTATTTCAAAACAATTATCACAGAACATATTCAATTCTGTGGTGGGGCTGAGATGATGAGCGCTTGACCTGCTTCTTCCTCCATTCCAAGTGCTCGGTCAAGAATTTTACCACCAGTTGGTGATTAGGAACCCCGATATGTGTAATTATCTATTTCCACACCTTATTCTATCTTTGAATCAATACAAATTTATCCCTATGCATCTTTAGATGGTCACAAAAAATAATTAGCATGGAGTCTATTTCAGGAACTTGAGAGAATTCGTCATCCATTACTATTTTGGTCTCTTTGATCATATGAACCCTCTAGCTAAAGGTATGGTTCATCTCTTCTAGCTTGTGTAATGTTTTTCCATCTTTTCTGAACAATTGAACCTTAATGAATCAAAGATCATCATTCATCACACCAACCAAGGAAATAATATATTTCAATATCTTAGAAGATTCTTCTATACCCTATTTAATGACTGAATTCCTTCATTCTAGATTCTCTTATGACTCAAATAGGATTTCATCATCAAATCCCACAATAGGTATTTCAGAAAGAAAAGTCATTATGTTATATATTTTAATGTTAGACATTCGATCCACCATGATCATCCATTGATTTTTCTCTTTGTCTCATTTAGCTACCTCTGCATCCAATTTTCCCCTTTTAGTAATGGCTTCTTCATAGGTTTGGCTCACATCATCAACATATTTGATCCCTATATCAATGACTATGTCTAACCAACTAGCATAGGCCATGACAATTGATATATTACGCCGAGTCTGCTCACCTATTTGTTGGTTATCTAGAGACTTAGAATCAAACACTAGTGAGTGTTAGTAATAACTGAGAGAGGGGGGCGGTGAATTAGTGGCCTCAAAAATTAATCCTTAAATAAACCCTTAAAAAATTATTACCACTTTTGAGCCTCTAGTTTTATTCTGTCCTACAAGATGAATGCCTTGAAATACTTATAAAAAATGTCTACTTGTCAGAATGCTTTGTAAATATTTCTTCTGTATGATTACCGATAAGCAGTCTTTCATTTACCAAAACACAGTAAATAGCTAGAGTATACTGACCAATCCATAATTACTTATGTGAAATGCAAAATAGTTAAGTAATGAAACATAAACACATAACACATGGATTTTGAATGTGGAAACCTTGTTAAGGGAAAAACCACTAGGACTGGTACCCCAAATTTTCACTCTTCTGAAGTGAGCTCGGTTAAGAGCCAACCCTGTTAAAGATTACAAACACACTATTAGGTATGATGTTGTTAGAGGATTTAAAAGATAGTTTGTCACTTAGTATCTGGCATCTAATGCTACCATCCTTGATCAAACACTCATGTGGCCTGTCAATAGGCATCGGGAATATCCAATGCTACTTTCTATGATCAAAATTTTTGATACTCCTTGGGATGTATCTCAATTACAAAAGACTTTTAAGTCGTGCTTGGTTAAGAGACTTGATGCTGTTAGGATTAACAAGGCAGAAATAATAGTTACATGAAGAAATATAATCTATAACAGAGAATAATAAACCAAACCCCGCTTGGGGACTGATTAGAATCCACATAAAACAACAATTCTCCCACTTGGAGACTGATCTTGTAGCTAAACCACTACCCTGTGAAGCCCTCACTAGATCCAACCTTCCTGGACTTTATTGTTCCATTAGTCTATTCAATCTAGAAGACCAACTGAAGTTGAACAAGAATTCAACTTCTCCCTCATTACCTCCTTTGTAAACATATATGTTGGATTATAATTTGTATGAATCTTTTCTAGCTTTAACTGTCCATCATCCAAAACTAACTGAATGAAATGATACCGCAAATGTATGTGATTTGTCTTTGAGTGCAAAGCAGATTTTTTCACAAGATTAATGGCACTCCGGCTATCTGAATACAAATAGTTATCCGCCTGTGGGTGTCCCAATTCTTTGATGAATAATTGAAGCCATATCATCTCCTTGGCTGCCATAGTAGAAGAAACATACTCTACCTCTGTAGTCAATAAAGCATTCACCTTTTGTAACCAAGAAATCCAGCTCACTGCTATCCCACCAACAGTAACTACATAACCTATAGTACTCCACCTAGTATTTATATCTCCTACCAAGTCTGAGTCAACATAGCCATGAAGAGTAGTATTAGAGCCCCCAAAGTGTAAACACTTATTAGATGTACCTCTCAAATAGCTGATAATCCATTTGATTTCATTCCAATGCTCAATCCCGGGGTGACTCATATACCTGCTAACAACTCCCACTGCATGTGCAATGTCTAGCCTAGTACATAACATAGTGTACATTAAGCTCCCTACAGCTGAAACATAAGGTATCTTGGCCATTTTAGCCTCTTCATCTGGTGTCTTTGGACACATCTCCTTATTCAATTTCAAATGACTAGGCAAAGGTGTAATGACAACTTTGGTGTCCTTCATTGAGAATCTTTGCAATACCTTTTCAACATAATCAGCCTGAGATAGAGTTAATTTTCAGTTCTTCCTATCTCTACAAATTTTCATTCCAAGGATTTGTTTTTTTGCCCGCAAATCCTTCATAGCAAAAGATTTTTCTAACTGTGGTTTCAACCCCTTATTATGATCCATGTTAGACCCAGCTACAAGCATATCATCAACATATAAATATAAAATAATGTAGCTATCCTCATTTAACCTCTTGAAATAAACAAAAGGGTCAGACTTACATCAAGTGTATCCATTCTCATTCATAAAAGTATCAAACTTAATATACCATTGTTGAGGTGCTTTCTTCAAGCCATATAAACTTTTCTGCAATTTGCACACTAAACTCTCCTTACCCTTAACCTCAAATCCCTGTGGCTATACCATATATAATTCTTCATTAAAATCACTATGAAGAAAAGTTGTTTTAACATAAAGCTACTCTAAAAGAAAATCTTCAGTAGCCATAATACTTAAAATAGTACGAATAGAAGTCATTTTAACAACTGGAGAAAATATCTCATCAAAATGAATACCATGTTTCTATGCAAATCTGGCTTTAAATCTTTTGTTACCTCCATCTTCTTCTTTCAACCTGTAAACCCATTTATTCTGCAAAGCCCGTTTACCTACAGATAAATTACATAAATCACAAGTCTAGTTTTTCAGCAAGGAGTCCATTTCATCTATCATTGCAGACTCCCACTGAAGCATTGTATCCACCTACATAGCTTCATTATAACAATCGGGTCCACCACCATCAGTTAATAAAATAGAATATAAAGAAGGTGAAAATATATCTGGAGGTCTACTTAGCCTTGTTGACCATCTAACATTCACTAGGGTGTGTGGTATTTGTTGTTTCTATTGTTTCAGAGCATAATGAATTCCTAGAACATTATCTTTTGGAGTATCATCCAACTCTACAAAATCAATGTCTTTATTCTCATGTTGTCGCAACAGTTTTTTGTACAACACTTTCTCATTGAATATGACATCCTTGCTTCTTACAATTTTATGATTTTCAAAATCGAAAAGTCTATAGCCAAATTCATCAATGCCATATCCAACAAATACAAATTTCTTTGATTTTGCTTCCAGCTTGGTTCTATTTTCAAAATCTATATGTGCAAATGATTCACAACTGAAGGTTCCAAGAAAAGAATAACTTACCTTCTTACCATTCCATGCTTCATATGGAATACCACAACCCAAAGGAGTAGAGGGACCTCTCTTGATTAAATAAATAGAATAATTTACAACTTCTTCCCACATGTTTAAGGGGAGCCTAGCATGCAATCTCATAGTCCTTGCACACTCCATTATTGTCATGTTCATGCGTTCAGCCACTCCATTTTCTTGTGGAGTTCTTGGGACCATTTTCTGCCTACGAATACCATTAGAGGAATAATAATCTACAAATTCTTTGCTGCAATACTCACCACCATTATCAGATCTGAGACATTTTAATGTTTTACTAGTCTCATTTTCAACCAAGCTTTTCCATTTCTTAAAAGTTTCAAAAACATCATATTTCTGCCTAAGGAAATAAATCCATACTTTCCTAGTTGCATCATCAATGAAAGTAACATAATACTGAAAGCCACCAAGGGAAGATACATGATCTATCCCGCATACATCTATATGCACAAGCTCTAATTTATCATCTTTATTTTCCATCCCACCCCTCAAGAAACTAACTCTCTTTTGTTTCCCATACACACAATTTTCACATAACTCTAAATTTACACATTTCAGACCTGGTAAAAGTTTCTTTGAGTGACGTAATTTTATACCTTTCTCACTCATGTGCCGAAGTCTATTGTGCCATTGTGTTGTTTCTGTATCCACAACAATTGTTTCATGTTCAACCTTCTCAACTACAACAACTGTTCCTGAACATTCATTTTTCTTTGTAACAATTAAAGTAGAAGGAATAGTATTGCCTGTACAAAGATATAAGGTGCCTACTTTCACACCTTTTGCTATTACTAAGGAACCTTTTGAGACCTTGCAATTTTTATCATTAAAATTAACTATGCAACCCTCATCACCTAGTTTCCCTGCTAAAATTAAATTTCTACTCAGCCTTGGAACATGTCTTACCACTTGTAGTAGCCAATGATTCCCATTCTGCAACTTAATCTTAACTCTTACCTTCCCAAAAATTTGACAAGGTTCATTATCTCCCAAATAAACTAGCCCAAAATCACCTTGGACATAATCAATAAAATAAATCCTATGGGGTGTAGCATGAAAACAAGCCCCTAAAACTAGAACCCATGAATCATCGGCATTTTCAAGGGAAAGAACTAAAACATCATCGTCACATTTATTAATTACCACATTTACCTCCTTATTGCCTTCTTGTTTGTCTCCTTTATTTTTCTATGACCAAAAATCTTTCTTCTTATGAACTATTTTTCCACAGTACCAACAGTCACTAGGTCTTGTTTATTGAGACCTCTTTCCCTTTGACTTCCGTCATGATTTCCCATGATTTCAAGAGTTGTTTCCTCTATTTCTTGTTCTGCCTCTGCTTTCTGCATTCAACACGCTACTTGATGTAGATACACCTGAGATTTTCCTATGAATTTCCTCACTCAAAATAACACCAATAACATCATCAAATTTTAGGGTGTTCATATTAGAAACAGAGTTACTAACAGCCATTATCAAGCTATTCCAGCTTTCTGGCAAAGAACATAGAATCAAGAGAGCCCTAATTTCTTCATCGAAATTAATATTCATAGAGGATAATTGAATATTAACTATATTAAAATCATTTAAATGATCATCCATTGACCCACCTTCTACCATCTTCATATTAAATAAACACTTCATATGAAATACCTTATTCGAAGTGAAAGGCTTTTCATACAACTTTGCTAGGGATTCCATCATCTCTTTAGTTGTCATTGATTTCGTAATATTAAACAACACTGATTGAGCTAGGCATAAGTGAATTCTTCCTAGTGCCTTTGTATCTAGAATGTTCTAATCCTCCTGAGACATAGCTGGATCTTTCTTGGACACTCCTTCAAAAGGTCACCATAAATCCTTCTGATAGAGATAGTCCTCCATCTACATTTTCCATAACTGAAAGTTCTGCCCATTAAACTTGTCAACCTTCAGCCTACCCTCATCTTCCATAACTCTCACTTGACCGTGAGACTCCCACTCAACCATGAGACCTTCCTATAGAGGATAACTCAAAACAACCATAGCTCTGATACCACTTGTTCAGATTAACAAGGCAGAAATAATAGTTACATGTGGAAATATAATCTATAACAGATAATAATAAACCAAACCAGAAGAGAACACAAGACACAAATATTTAACATGGTTCACCCAATCCCTGAGCTACATCCACCAAATAGAAAATTCCAATATTATTCTTATCTAGTGATGACAATCAGATCACAACACGCAGATCCCTCACATCTCAATACCACCGTAAAATATACAACATAAATTTAATGAAACCTTGACCCTAAGCCAATTTATACAAAATTTATGCCATTTTAGGGTTAGAACATGTCAGTCAAGAACCCCATTCATTACAAAAAGGTAAATTAATTTCCTGACCAGTCACCATAATATAATAGATGCTTCAATGGTTAAACTGAAATACTAAAGTAATATGTTCACACATACAACTTGAATTGCAAATTTCTAGATCTATTGTAAGTGCATTACCTATCTAATCAATATAATCAATTCAATACCTTTCTCCACAATATTATTCTCTATGATGTTGTTTCACTATTTGTTAGTGTCTACAGAATCTAGCTCTTTCCTCAGCTTGTTGATTAGGTCTGAATGAAGACTTTCTTCTCCTTCAGAATCTCTTCAGCATCTATTCTCTTCTCTTCTCTTCACCCCACACTTTTTAATGAATTGGGTTTGCCTCTTTATAGACATGATTAACCATTTCTTGGATTCCTTAATCTTGGTGTGATCCATAATTCTTGCCAATTAGATTTAAAGTAAAAATCTAGTTTTATCTCATAGAGATCTTCTTGCCAAATGGAGATTTGATTAGAATAAAAGGGAATGCTTTTCTAGGGATTTGATAGTGGGAAGGATTTTTCTTGAAGCTTGAGCGAGGGGTATTTTAGGATGGAATACCGCCATGTAGTTGAGAACTTATTTTGATATAGCAATGCTAGAGACCATGCCAAGGTTACTAGGAACATGAGGCCTTGTCACTGATGTTGTAGAGGACTGACACAACAAACACATGGGGATTTCCCTAGCATCACACATGAGTCCCAGAAGAGCCATGGCTGAAATGATGCTGGAAAATCCCACAAGCAAATGATATTTTGTGAGTGCAACATGTGAACCCAAACAAATTACATACATGCAAGGGTCATATCCGACTGACTCACAAGCAGAAAACAAAAATATCAAGTTCCCTATCTGAGGTGCATCTAGTCGCAGCATACCATGATATAAAGAATCATGGCAACTTTGAGGACGAGAACAACCAAGAGAATCAAGAATGATAAAAAAGAACCAAAATCAAACTTCAAGATACAAAATTCAACAACACGACACCTTTTTCTAGAGAGATCAATGATATGGGATGATGATTGGATTGATATTAGGTCAAGAGGAAGGATACATCCTATAAGAACCCAGTGATGATGATGATCTAGATTTAGGTCAACAAGAGGAAGGATACATCCTCAAGGACCCATTTCCAGAAAGATGATATGATTTAGGTCAATGAGAGGAAGGATACATCCTCAAGGACCCATTTCCAGGAAGATGTCAATTGTGAATCTGATTGGCCAAAGATGTGATGATGATCAAATTGCTAAAATAAGATTTCGTCATAAGGAACTTGCTAAAGCATAGGATTTGGGATTTGAAACTGGATCACTTTCTGCAAGGAGATCAACCAAGGATGTGAAATATGTACAAGTGGGACTGGGCTCAAGAAAAGACTAACACAAACAATATTTTTAAAAGACCATAGCTCAGAGAGAATGGATAAGATAAGGAAAATATGCATGATGTTGCCCTAGTTGAGCCAAAAGGCAAAGATAGAGGAATATAGGATGGTGTTCTCTAGGTGTAGGAATGATGTAATCCCAAACAAAACACAAGGATTGGAAAGGACACATCCCAATGATGATGAGTGGATTTTGATCAAAGCTTGCAGCAAGGCTAAGGGTGTACTTGGATGTGCTAATTACTACTTGACTTTGGATACCTAGAGGATGTGGATAGGATTTGCATGTGATGTTAGGTCACGAGGAGAATTAGGATTGGAATGGGTGGCATTAGGTGCATGAGGATAGCCTAGAGCTATTTACCAATGACAAGGGAATAAACAAGTGATGGTATATATGAAAGGAGGAATTGGAATATAGAGGAGATGCTGAGGAATGCAGAGAGGGAAGCACTAGATGGAAGGATTTTAGTAGAGGAATGGATGGATAGTTGAAGGATTGTGGATAGGAGAGGAGGATTGGGAAATGACAGGTGGATATGAGAATGTTTGCAAGGACTACGTCACCAAGGAGCCAAATTCTCCCACTTAGGATAGGTCATGATATGAGGAAGCATTAGGAGGGGGTACAATAGGATGGAAGATAGGATAACAAGAGGATGATAGGGTTGAATGAAATATAGGACAAAGGGTGGATAAGGGAGGAAGATAGTGCAGAAAGATAGATTGAAGGAAGAATTGGTGGATAAAAGGATAGGTGGATAAATATGGGAGATGGGAGATGGATGCAGAGAGATGTCCAAAAGCATATAGATATGGTGACCTATATATTTCTCATCAAGATCTAGAGGAGGATGGAGGAAGTAAAAAGGACAAGACAAGATATGGATGGTAGATGGATGGTGGCCAGAAGGCACTATCCCCAAGTGTGAAGAGAAATAGGATGGAGGAACTACACATGATGCCTCTTTACTAGGTTTTCATCATGGTACTTGTCCAAGGTGCTTGTTTTCCAAGTTTCCACCAATGGATGAATTGATTTCTCTTTTTTATTTTCTTCTTTTAATTTTTTTTTGCTTTTTTTGGTTTTTCTACTTTTGGCGTTGATCACAATATTTTGGTACAACTTTATGTGAAATGAGTGACCTAGGAAAATACAGGTATGAGATAGTTATGCGGGGGGAGATATGTGGGATATGGGATATGATAGTTGAAAGTATTTGGATAAAATGATGGAAGGTGAGTGGTATAGGGGGATCTTGATGGGATCAATATTAGCATGTGTTGTGAGGGATGTGGGAAGAGTTAGTGTGAAGCAGATGGTACCTAGGGATGGGGTGTAGGAATCATGGTGGGAAGTTGTGGGAAATAAGGACCCAAAAGAGATTTTGAAGATGGAGGAGAGGAATGCTCAGCTAGAGGATTGGTAACCTCAGACGCCACAATGGATTTTTCTTGTAGATGCATGTCATCCTTTTTCTTTGGGATCCACATAGTTTTTTCTTTTACTTTGGTGGGCTTTTGTGGCCTATGTGATGTAGTGCATTCTTTGATTGCATTTTCTTTTTTGGAAGCATGTCGTTTGAAGTAGACATGAAAATATTCAGATTATGGATATGTAGCTTTATGCATTGGTGATTTGGTGTCCAATTATAGTGAGTAGCATTGGAAGAGATATGAGAACTTGCATGAGATGGAGGAAATATGGATGGAGTGGTGGAGGTAGGATGGTGGATGGGGTGCATGGGTATGTGCCTTTGTTTATCTTGATTGGGAATGTGAGTGGTGGGAGATTTTATATGAGATTGATGGAAAAAGGAAGGAGTGGGATGAGATTTTGGGACATAGCGAACCAAAATGGATGGAGAGGATGAAGGAGGAATATGGTAGGTTGTCTTGGGTTGCAAGGATGGAGGAGGGGGGGATGCCATTATATAATTTAGAGGTATGATAGAAATATGTGATGGAGGGTTTGAAAGAACTCGCAAACTTTGCTTTAGTTGTACCAATAGTTTTGGAAGAAGGGCCTCTAGGTGCATAACTAATACCACAAGATCGTGGATGTATTTTAACCTTAATGGGCTCCAGGGTGCCTTGCTTGTTTATTCTTGTGCCTTTACCTTGATAATTCCATTTTTTTAGCATTTGAGTCAAGGCAGGATACTTTTCAGTGAAGGAACAAGATGTGAGTCCATTATCAGGTGGATTGAAAATGGTGGAGATGTAATTGATTTCTTCTATTTTTTGTGAACCACAACAGATGAATGTGAGTGGACCAAGGTGATGGACTAATAGTGGTGGGGTAGTTGGAATTGGAGGTGATAAAGGAGGATGAAGGGGAGGGGAGGGGATGCTTGGATCTTGACTTAGATGGGGTAGTGGATTTAGAGTTGGAGTAGATGGATTATGTAATAGAGGGAGTGGGATGTTAGGATCTAGATATGGAGGAGTGGATGAATTAGGAAGTGGAGTGGATGAATTAGGAAGTGGAGTGGATGGGATGATACAATCTTCATTCAAGATAATGGATACTTGAACATGTTTTTGGACTAGGTCTTGACATGATTGGATTGATGTGGATGGTGTGATGGGGGATATATGGATGGATTATTCAAATGAGTTGAATGGATTCTACAAATGGCCTGGATGAATGGATGGGAGATTCTACATTTGAGATAGAGGGAAGAAGGGTGGATGTGTGAGGTTCATGCAATGGGGCATGGATAGTGTTAGGAGGAGATGTTGGGGATGAATATTTGATGCCCTCAATGGATGAGGGGACTTCCATGATGGTGGGAGATGGAAGAGGATCAAAAAGTATGAGATCGGGAAGGGAAATAATAGGTGCAGGAGATGGAAGAGGATTAAAAAGTATGAGATCTAGAAGGGAAATAATAGGTGTGGGAGATGGAAGAGGATTAAAAAGTATGAGATCTTGAATGGAAATAATAGGTGTGGGAGATGGAAGAGGGTTTAAAAGTATGCAATCTAGAAGTGAAATAATAGGTGTGGGAGATGGAAGAGGAATGATGGGTGCAGGAGATGGAAGGGCTTCATCACTAGTGTTTTCCCACAAGGGAGTGATATGATGTGACTCTTTAAGAGATGGATTTTCTATTGGCTTCCTTGTGAAACTTCTTGGAGACTTACATATCGGATGGTTGGAAGATGGTACGGAGAGGTAGTTCACATAGGTAGGCATGGGGGTGACTTGCGAACAAGATTGACTAACTAATGGGAAAGGAGGGATGGATTGGGGTATGGAATATGTGTTAATGTAGGTAGGAATGGGAAATGGTAGATTGGAATAAGATGGGGTCGATGGGTAGGATAGAGTGGATGGTACATTAGCAATAGCATAGGGATCATGATGATGGCTTGGGGGAAATGAAGGACTAGGATTAGGGATTTCAACATGGGTTGGAGGATAATGAGATGGTGGATTGGGATTAGGGATGTAGCTAGTAGTGTTATTGTGAAAAGATAGAGTTTGGGATATGACTATGGGATAAAATTGATGCATGAATGTATAGGAAGGAGATGTGGATGAAGGATAAGATGGATTTCCCTTGTCAAAGGTAGGATAAGGAGTGCTAGTGGGTATGCATGGCGGCATGATGGGATAGTGTGGAGGAATGATTGGAGTTTGGAGGATGCTTGGAGTAAGTGTGTTAAGGCTTTCCATCTACGCATCATGATCAACAAGACCCTCATCATCACTAGAATAGGATGTTGGGGTGAGTTTGCTAAGGTTTTCAAAGCATGCATCATGATCAAAAATACCTTCATCATCACTAGAATAGGATAAAAACATGATGAGGTAGGATGGAGGAACGAATGGAGTTTGGATGGTATTTGGAGCAATCTTGCTAAGGTTTTGAAAACATGCATCATGATCAACAAGAATCTCATCATCACTGGAATAGGACATTGGGGAGAGCTTGCTAAGGTTTTCAAAGTATGCATCATGATCAACAAGTCTCTCATCATCACTGGAATAGGATAAAGAAAAGGAAGAGATATGACAACCAAACTCATCATAATAGATTTGTGACATGATGCTTTTTTGATGAGTTGGATAAGGAGGAATGAGGGAAAGGAAAGGAAGTCTCAAGCTCAGATTAGGAAGAAAGACTGACATTGAAGAAGATGGAAAGAGGATGAAAAATGAAAAAGATAGCCCTGTTGGTGTAGGATATGGGGAGAAACGGAGGACTTGACTTTCATGTGCTTGAAAAAAATAGATATGAGCTTATTTTAATAATATTTAGGATGAGGCATTATCTACGACAAGTGTGCCTTGGAATATTTTCTGAATAAATGATGATCTTGAGGATTTTGAGAAAAAAATCTTGCAAGAGGCAAAGCAACCTTGCAAGAAGCACATAGATGTTGATCTCTTTGACAAAAGGACTTCAAAAATTCTAGACTTGTGTATGTTCGAGAATTGTTTTGCACAAGGATTGTAGCACTGAAAAAACATACAAGAAATTTCTACCTTAAGGATGTAGCGAGCTTGAAAACCTTTGTCCACATACATAGGAACACACACAAGAGCTAATTAGAATATGACCACCATCAAGCACAAGGTTGGATGATGTCGTATTAGCCGAATCCAAATTCTTAGGGTGGCACGAATGTGCGAATGTCTTGTGAATGTTACTATCTTCCTTGCCCAGTAAATTATCAAGCTTTCAGGGATGGATCAGGTAGGTTTCTAGATTTATGATTTGCTAATATTTCCATGGTATCCCTGTAATAAATTGTTATGACATGACTCACTTAAGAGCCTAGTTCAACTATGCTAGTATGCTTAGGATATTCACTCAGTATGGACTACCATTGAACACGACCTGCCCAAGCTTGAAGGGGTATAGACAGACCTTTAAGTCTGCCTTATTTCTATATTGGCCAAAGGGTTTTCCAGTTTGGGGTCATTCTCCTGAAGGACTCGTGCTTCTTCTGGACAGGCCCCTCTAAGAAGATTTAGAAAAAGAACGAACGTTCACAATCACCTTTCTCTTGCACCAATGACCACGAAAGATAGTGGGAGAAGACAGTACGTGAAGTGAGGTTGCATTCTACAAAAGTTTTGTTCAAGTGCACTAGAGTCGTAAAACACACAGTTAATCATTTGATAAGTTAGGCAATGTTTGATCTGATCTAGTGCAAAAATGAACTCGCAAGTTTGTCCTTTTTATGTGCACCAAAATGAAATTTTCTTTTCTTTGTTCAATTCTTGTTTATGCATTCAAGATGATGTTTGATTGAGTTGTTCAGTTTTAAACCCAAATTTGAAATGTTTTGATTTGCCTGTTCAATTTTTTATGACTCAAATTGAAATGTGCTTGATTTGCCTTGTTCATTTTTAAAACTCAAATTGAAATGTTGATCGAATATTCATTTTTTAGATCCAAAATGAAAGATGTGATAGATTGTCCAGTTTTAAAGCCCAAAAAGTGAAGTGTTTGATAGTTAGTTCAATTTTAAGATCCAAAAACAAGATGTGTGATTTTATTGTTCAATTTTAAACCCAAAATTTGATGTTTGATTGTTCGTTTTCCTTAAAGCATTCAATATTTTGTGCATGTTCATTTTAAGCCCAAAAAACAAATGTTGACTTTGACTTTTGTTGAATTTTTGACTTTTGATTTTTGTTGACTTTGACTTTTGTTGACTTTTGAATTTTGTTGCCTTTGACTTTTGTTGACTTTGAAACCCAATACCAAGTGTGAAATAATGTGAGTACATACACTGTTCTTTTTAAACACCAAAAAGTGAAATGGGAATTTTTTAATTTAAAGATTATGTGCTTTCTTACCAAACTAAATGGCTAACCTGTAGACCTGTAAAAAACTAAAAATAGTTAGTAAGAGTGCATTATTGTAGGTTTACAATGTCTTACCCCCATGTTTTTATAAATAAATGGTCCCAGTGATATAGACCATATTTCAACAAATGGGTAATAGAGAGAAAGTAGAAAGAAGATATTTGTGGAAGAGCAATAGAGAGAAAGTAGAAAGAAGATAGAAGGAATATAGTATTCTTGCCTTTTTCAATCTGTAAAAGAAAGTAAGAGCTTGCAAAACATACTCAAACAACAAAAACACATTAGCTTAAAGGGTTAGTTTGCAAGAAAAATAATGAAAAGGAACCCTTGAAGTGGGTCCCATGGGGCGTGCTAGAATGTGAGCTATGAAAATTAGGTGTAAAGGAGCATAATAACAAATCAAAACACTCAAAAACTAATAATATAAAATACATACATGCTAAGACATAAAATGAAAACTTGAAATAAGATAAATGAAGAAAGTGCAAACCTCCTACAAGCTCATTCAAACTCCATTTTGTTCATTGGATTTGTCAATTTTTTGTGGATGTGTGCTCATGGATGTGCTTCAAGCTTTAAGCTCTGATCTCAAACTGGCATTATAACTCTTCTCTAAAAGATGGATTTATGATTTTCTCTCAAAATAGCATTATAACTCTACATGGAAGGTGGATTAAATTATGAAGAAAAGAGGTTTCTTTTATAGAAAATGGGTGAGGAATCAAGGGTCAGGATGCAATCCTGAGGAGAGGCTCAGATGCACCTAGAAGAGAGCACATGTATTATGTTTCTTCAAGTGCATCATATTGTGACAAGTGTCACAATATGATTGGGTTGAAAAGAGGGAGGAATGTGACCATTTAGGGAAGAGAGCCAAGAATAATCTAGAAGATAAGGTTATTAATGAGGGTGTATGGTGCAGGAGCACACCTAACTCAAACCCCTAGCTCCTCATTTCTAGCATGTACTGAATCTAGCCAAGTCAGGAGAGTGTGTGTGGACCTTAGAAGGTCATTTTTTAATCTCCCTAAGATGGATATGACTAGGTCAATCCATGTCTAGATAGGTTTCTTAGTTGGTTTCTTTTGTTGTGTGTGTGTGTGAGTTAGTTTTTGAGCCTCTAGAAATCCAACAAAGGCATCAAGAACCTTGGATAAGATTCTTGGTATCACTAGCACTCGGCCTACACTGGTGCCTAGCAACTCGGCCTACATTGCCTAGCAACTCGGCCTACACTGCCTAGTAACTCAGCCTACACTACCTAGCAGCTCGGCCTACATTTGTGCCTAGTAGCTCGGCTCACACTAGTGCCTATCAGCTCGGCCAAGACTGGAGCTCAGGTTTTCATTACTATTGCTAGGCAATATTCTGTTGTAACGGCCTGTGAAAAGTGGATCTTGTCTTTTATGGAAAGTATGGTCAGTTGTAATGGTTCCTGAAGAGATTCTTGTGAATGAGTGAACCATTAGGGTTGTTTCCAATGAAAGGATGGTTATTAATAACATCCCAAGCATTCTTTTTAGAGATCTATAGAGTAGATATTGAAGAAGAGGAGAAGCTACAAGAAAGGTTGTAGAGTTGCAGATTATTGTACTATTTTGTTTTGTTTCCAATAATGAGAAGTTGCAGACTGTGTATTTAGTGGATATCAAGTTTCTTTGTGGTTCCTTTTTCATACAAGTAGATTAGTTAATTTATTTTATATTTTGCAAGTTATTAGTTCTTGACCTATTCTGGGTTGTAAACAATAATCGCCCCTCGAGATTCCTGAATCCACGGTGAGAATCATGTGTTGGAATGGAACTCAAGAGGAGCCCTTGTACATAGTTTCCTTTTTGTTTTCTATAGGAGAAGCAATAGAAAAGAGTCTGGAGATCTTACCCTAGGAGAGCTTGGTAATAGTCTGGCTAGGGAAGAGAATGAGGACAATGTTATGAAAACATTGGTTGAATGAATCTATTTGAGTAGGTTCAGTGAGGAGAAGCTGAATAGCATGTGTATGAGGAATGAGTCTTGAAGAGGAGGTAAAGTTTTTAGTGACTTACCTCTGTTAGGGTTATGAATACCCTAAGAGATCTAGGGAAAAGATCTTAGAGAAGAGCCAAGATAGTTCTATAGCAGCACCAAGACTTTTATCCACATCAGATTGGTATCAGAGCCTAAATTGATTGGGCTTGTGGTAAATTTTCCACCCAGTAGTATTAGTAGGTTAAAACAAGATGGTCACCAATGCAGAGCTTACAAAGGAAGTAGATGAGCAGAAGAGAGTGATAGAGGATCAAAGGGAAAGGAGTAGACTCCTTTAAGAAGCCCTGGATGAGATGAAGGTAAAACTTCAAGATGTTGCAGATGCAACTAAAAGCAAAGATGGAGATGAAGATAGTAGCAACAGAGGGAAGGATAAAGTTGATGAAGAAGAATTAATACCTGAACCAGACCCTCCAATGAGTGAGGAGCCATTTCTAAAAGATCTCAGAGCCCTAGGAGGCAAAAGTCTTGAAGGAATTCCATTCTTTAATAGAAAAATGGACAGTGAACTAGTTGTGGAATGGATAGAAGCTATTGAGAATCATTTTGAATGTGAGGGCATAACTGAAGCACAAAAGGTAAGATTTTCAAAGTCAAGGTTAAAAGGTTCAACATTAACATGGTGGAAATACCTCCAAGAAGAGAGGGAGAAGATGGGTAAGCATCCAATTTCGAATTGGAAGGCCATGTTAAACATGGTAAAGGAGCAGTACCTACCAGAGGATTATGAAATCCAGTTACACAAGAAGAGGCAGAGTTTGAAGCAAAAAGATTTGGATGTGGCTACTTATACTAAATAATTCTAGAAGTTGTGCTTGAGGTCAAGAGTCCAAGAGGATGAGACTATCAAGGTGGCTAGGTATCTTGGAGGCATAAAATGGAATATCCATGGGGAAATCAGTTTGTGAACTACCACAACCATCCATAAGTGTTTCCAACTTGCATTGAAAGTGGAAGAGAAGAACAAAAATAAATCAGAATCAAACTTCAGAGGAAGAGGTAGAGGTAGAGAAGGAAGAGGACAAGGAGGCTATGGTGGAAGAGGATCAGAGTCAAGGCAACAAAGTAAGAACAAGCTTGCTGAAAATCAGGAAGAAAACTCAAATAGAGGAGTTTCTAGCAGAGGTAGAGGATCTAACAGTAGTTGGAGAGGAAGGAGTAGTAGAAATCATTGTAGAGGAGCATCCTACTTTTCCACCATGAAATGTTACCATTGCAATTAGCTAGGGCATCCTTCCTATAGGTGTCCTAAAAAAGGTTCTAATTCTGAAGGAGGTGGAAAGAGAATTAACTATGTCCAAGAAGAATCAAGTTGCAGTAGAAAACCATTTAAGGTACCATTAGAATCAGAGGAAGGTGAAAAACTCATGATAAACAGGGCATTGATTAGAGAGCCAAGCAAATAAGAACCAAGCCAAAGAAGGGAACTCTTTAGAGTGAAGTGCAAGATCATAGGAAAGGTGTGTAGAGTCATTATTGATTCAGGCTCAAATGATAATATCATTAGTGAAGAGGAAATAACCAACTTAAATTTGAAAAGGATTCCACATGACAACCCATACAAGGTTACATGGCTCAACAAAGGACATGTGTTTGTAGGAGAACAAGCCTGGGTAGAATTCACCATATGAAAGTATAAAGATAGAGTTCTATGTAACATTTTTCCCATGGATGCATGTCACCTTCTACTTGGAAGGCCATGGCAATTTGATAGGCAAGCCATGCATGATGGAACCGAGAATGCATACTCATTCAAGAAAGATGGGGTGACTTTCAAAATTCAGTCCAGTGATTTTTTTAGTGGCTAATATTCGCCAATTGGCTAATTTTTGAAATTTGAGAATCCAAATTTGGCTAATAATTCAAGATTTAAGGCGCCTAAATTGCCAAACTTTTACAAAATTTTATTCCAGAAATATTTAAATCGCCAAATAATTTATTTTATTAAAAATTTGAACTCAAATATTCACTTGATATTTGATAGATGGTTAGATTCAATTCGCCTAAATTTTATCAGTTATTATAGAAATCTAAATTAATTTACCAAAAATATATCATAACCGTTAGTTATAGCAGGCTTGTGTCACCAATATTAGTTTTCATTATTGATTTAAAATATATCTAGTGATCTTCATTATATTCCATGAGGCAAAAATGTTAATCTTATTTGTAACGCTTATCGGGGCTAAGATTTCCTTTGGATTGTTGATAAATCAATGAGACTGAAGAAATTTTGGGTCCTATTATAATAATAAAAATAACGATACATTTATCTCACACAATACAATGAGGATTATTTGATTATATTTTAAATAAATGGTAGCAACTAGATACTATAGAGTTCCCTTAAACCCATAAAATATTTTCATAGTTAGCCTAATAATTTTCTATAAGAACTCTTTTTCCTTTAAATATAATTAGTTTCCATGGTCATTAATGAAATTTTGGTTATTGCTTGAGATTCACCAATATTTTCTACAAAAAATTTGTGATTAAAAAATATTCACCAATATTTGAAAGATTCACAGGATTTTATATATTTTTCTAGAGGTGGGTTTCTTAAAGTTATCCCTGATTCAGTGCCTGATAGAAGAAGGAGAGATGAAGACATCAAGTCCAAGTGTGCTTATGGTTAGTGAGCAAGAGTTCTTGAAGACTCTAGGAGAAGGAGAAGGAGTTGGATTTTCTTTAGTATTGAAGCCAAAAGATGAAGCTACTATAAAGAAATCAGAGATACCAAATGAGGTAAAAGAAATACTTGAAGAGTATAGAGATATTGTGAATGATGGCCAGCCCACTCCCTTACCTCCTAAGAGACTTGGTAGCCATAAGATTGACTTCATACTAGGAGCTTCCTTACCCAACAAATCTGCCTATAAGATGACCCTTCATCAAAATGAGGAGATAGCCAAGAAAATCAGAGAGTTATTAGACCAAGGCCTAATTAGAAAATCCATAAGCCCATGTGTAGTCCCTAATGTTTTAGCACCTATGAAAGGAGGATCTTGGAGACTTTGTACTGATTCTAGAACCATAAATAGAATCACCATTAGGTATAGGTTTCTAATACCCAGAATTGAAGACCTAATGGATTGTGTAGGGGAGGCAAAGTACTTCAGAAAGATTGATCTTAAGAGTGGCTACCGCCAAATTAGAATTAATGAAGGACATGAATAGAAGACAACCTTCAAAACTACAAAAGATTTGTTTGAATGGCTTGTAATGCCATTTGGTTTGTCTAATGCTCCATCAACTTTTATGAGGCTTATGAATGAGGTATTGGTAAGTTTTTTGTTGTCTACCTAGATGAAATTTTAGTTTTCAGTAGAACTAAGGAGGAGCATATTAGCCATTTGAAAATTATTTTCAAGAAATTGCATGATGAAAAGATAATGATTAATTTGGAGAAGTGTAACTTCATGAAGTAGGAGCTTGTATATCTTGGTTTTGTTTTGTCATAGGGTAACCTCAAAATGGACCAAGAAAAGGTGGATGCCATTCTAAGTTGGCTTACTCCCAAGGCTGCAACTGATGTGAGAAGTTTCCATGGTTTAGCTCAATATTACAAAAATTTCATTAGACATTTCAGTGGGATTTGTGCACCTATGCTAGACACCATTAGATGTGGGATGAAGACAAAGTTTCAATGGACACAACAAGCAGACAAAGGGTTTGAAACATTCAAGGAGAAGATAGCAGAGTTGCCTTCTCTAGTTCTTCCAAGCTTTGATAATATTTGTATAGTAGAATGTGATGCAAGTAATGTGGCCATTGCAGCTGTCTAAGCCAAGAAGGAAGACTAGTAGCTTTCCATAGTGAGAAGCTAAATGAGGCAAAGAAGAAGTACTCTTCTTATGACTTAGAGTTGTATGCTCTATGTTGGTTTTATTTCCTATTTTTGCTGCTACGCCTTGTTCTTTGCCCTTGCTCTCTAAAAAATTTCAGGTTTTCATGCCTTTTCCTTGCCAAATTGTAAAAACCCTGAAAACCCTAGCAACCAAATGTTAAACGGTGTATTTTGAAACCCTTTGCCATGTCTTATATTTCTTCGTTACCTTTTTCAGTCACTAAAGGCATGTGCTTTAAGTCAGGTCGCTTGATCGCATAACCCAGATCAAATATGCCAAAGCTTCTCCCGACTTAGTTTTTCCTTTGAGTCGCGTAGTCTCTTGAAGAAATCGAATATTCTATCTGTGTCTCGAGACTTAGCGATTTCCTTTTAGTTAGGTTGTCACTTGATTCCATGTTATAAAGCTTTAAAATGAACGGGACCCACCTCAGTCGGGTGATCGTGAGAAGAGTCAACAGGTCAAAGAAATATCTCCCGACTTCGTGATTCACTTCATGTCGCATGATCACTGGATCAGGACATTCAAACAGTTAAAGCTTTGCTTCAGTCACGTGGTCTCGTGATTAATTGGCGGTTAAGAGATAACAGTCATGACTCAGCAACTAACAGTTACATGTTAAGTGATTTCCTTCAGTCGGGATGTCGCCAGAACAGGAGTGATGACTCAGTTTCCAGTATGCATAAAGAGGACGAAAGAAAAGACGACATCTGTCACAGAACTAGTGGTTGTCGCTGGGTTGCCAGAAGAAGAATAAGGATCAAGCAATAAGGAGAATAAGGTATGTTTTCCCTCAGTCATGAAGTCTCCTGCTAATTTAGGGGCATAAGGAAATGTAAAGTGATTAAAAGACAGCCGTGCGATGAAGGAGTTAAAAGATCTGACGGTGGTCGCAAAGTCTGGTGATAAAAGTGCCCTAGGTAAAAAGTCCTTCCGACTAAGCGATTAAGGTATGTCGCGAGGTCGCTGTAAACAGAAAAAGGCACGTGCTTCAAGTTAAAGGTAAAGACATAGGATCACGCGATAGATTGACTAAAGGACTGTTGATTATGTATCGCTTACTCGCTCATGTTTTAAGATAAAGGTAATAAAGCTCGCGAGTGTGCGATGAGCCAGAAGATAGATGTCGCGCAGTCGCCAGTAAATAAAGGAGAAAGGAAAATAGCTCACGACTATGCGGCGAGCTAAATAGAAGATGTCGCGCACTCACGGTCAAGTATGAAAAAAGATAAAAGGGCTTGCGAGCGTGCGACGAGCCAAAGGACAGGATGCATCGCTCGGTCGCGCATAAAATAAAAGCTGAAAGGTTAAGCTCGCGAGTGAGCGACTAGACAAAGTTTGCAATGAAAAAGTGAATGTCGCTCAGTCACCAAGGCTCAAGTGATAAAAGGAATATAACTCACGATTATGCGATGAGGTAAAAAGGGAGGCATCGCTTACTCGCAGGAATCAAAAAGATAAAAGGAAAAGTGGTGCGAGTATGCGACAGACACAGGATAAAGTTCAAAAGTTAATGCATCGCTCACTCGCATGGATCAAAGAGCAAAGTATAAAAGTGGCACAGGTGTGCGACTGACATAAAATAAAGATCAAAGAAAATGCATCGCTCAGTCACAGAAGGTAAAAAGTGCAGTGAAAATGGGTGGCAACTATGCGATGAGAAATAAAAGAATGTGTCGCTCACTCGCGGGGTTTTTTCCAAAGATGAAAATGTAGCAGCAGTGCAGAAAAAATGCGTGAACTGACAGAGCAGAACTTGTCAAAGGGGTTGATGGTGCATTCAATGTGTGTTCACCATGTTCACCATGTCTAGAGCCCAGGTTGTCCAGTTTGCAGAGATTCAGATACTGTAGGTGAGCAGAGTTATGACTGAGATTTCAAAGTACAAGAGCAGATATTGAGATAGATAGATTCAATAAAGTATTATTTCAGGTCTTTACAGTAAAGACTAACATCAACAGGTTCCCACTTGTTGTACATCACCGATGCTAGATGGGATAGGCATAAAGATGCAGGCACTGTGTATTCTTGACTTCAGGTAGCTACCAGGCGATGAAGTGAAAGCTAGGGAAGTTATGAT